>CACRXK020016753.1:0-11118 GCA_902702795.2 Paramuricea clavata | reverse complement strand
AGCGTTTTACTAATAGAGTCCAGTCCGCGTTTTACTAATAGAGTCCAGTCCGCGTTTTACTAATAGAGTCCAGTCCGCGTTTTACTAATAGAGTCCAGTCCGTGTTTTACTAATAAAGTCCAGTCCGCGTTTTACTAATCTGAGTCCAGTCCGCGTTTTACCAGTCCAGTCCGCGTTTTACTATATGCCTGTGATTACAGAAAATTGTACTTGATTACAGAGAATTGCACTGCTGTTTGGGATTAACTGCACTGAAATCAACCAATCACAGTCTAGTAATATCTTTATGTATATTATTATTGTAGTAAAATATAGACCAAGGCAAAACATTTTTGTATCTGCGAAGCAGATATATTGCCATCGTGCGCGTACCGGAAGTTTGTAAGCGTGCTCATAGCCAATCAACGACAGCGTATAGATGAAATGACGTAATGATACAAATTTCAAAATGGCGGTTTACTGAAGGGTGAAACAAAAGGCAATTTGTGAATTTACGATTTAAATTATACATCAAACGCAGTTTAAAACAACGTCATTTTACTAGTCTGAATATGGCAAATGTCGATGGTGCATTTTTGGCAAGCATTTGAAGGATTTCATCATTTAATACGCAGTGGAAACAAAATGATTCGCAATTTTTGACAAGAGAATTATTGACTAATGGCATTGAGAATACTATTATGAAACTATGAAAGTAATGATTATGCTTCCACATGTTGCCGTTGTAGGTGTATATCGAGTTGTAAGTATTGATGTTTATGTACTTTTCAATTTAACATTTTCATTGGTGACTTTAGTTAATATAAATTAGTTGAATGAAACCAATAGAAGGCTATATAATTTAGTAAGGTTACATAATTTCTTTATCAATGATCATAACTATAGACAATTGGTGTCTGCTTTCATTACAGACTTTGATAGATCATTTTTATACAAATTTAGCAGAGTCAGAAGCTAAGTCACACATATTGAAAACATTTCTCTTAAAGCACTTTATAGCAGTATGTGCATTGAATAATTGCTTTCATTTAAGAAAAGCCAAAGTAATCGTGGCTGCAAAAAGAACAGAGATTCAGTTTTAGATTGGAATATAACTACTTATAGTAACAGTTGCAACCAGTCATAATTATCAACTTGCAGCATAATAACTATATATCCTGGAGGGGGGTGCTTCCTTCTTCACCCACCATGATTTCTGAAACTGAATGTCATTACCAAGAACACCAGGCAAGCAATTTATATCCCCCTTCACCTATCCTATACAATATTGTCTTATAATATAATCAACAACAACCATATGTCATAATGGGATCTTATTTATAGCACAAAATGTACAAAACTAACATAATATTCTGTTTAGTGGATTTTCTTCCACGACAAAATATTATTGTATGGATCTGGTTTGCTGAATTATATCATTCTATTCTAGAACTATATGCATCGATTATACTTCTAATTTCCATACTTGTCATCATTTGTTGCTGATGATATGACTTTCAATATATGACTTATTTTATATATTTACTAGGCATAAACAGTTGATTTATGTACCATGAACCCTGGCTATAACATTTTCTAAAATGAAATAGATCAATTATAAACTGCAGAAATGTTGATGTTATGTATCAATGATGGTATAAAAAGGCTGTCAAAACTCTGCAAATATATACTGGCACCACCTGTTATCCTGACAACTTCTATGCATCTACAACGTTCTCGCATGCCTGCTAAAGTTTATTATGAACTATCAAGAAGATTTGGAACCCGAAATGTTTTAACAAGAACACAGGGATGGGTTTACTTGGGGGATGCAGGGGTGTGCACCGCCCCCCCCTGTTGTATTTTTCATAATAAGCAAAAATTATTAGAGACAGAATAAGATACAGAAATTTGAGTAATAATATGATGATAGGCGAACTGTGAACAACAATTACAATTCAAATACTGTGGTCAAGCAAGACTTTGCAATAGCGAGGCAAGGTGATGGGCGGGCGGCACACATGACCGACACAACTCGGCACCAGAGCGGGCACAGCCCCCCCCCCCCCCTATCAGATCATGCTGGACCCATCCCTGCAAGAAAATTATAAAACTAAGATGATTCAACAAAGAACATCATAAAATTGAATATCATCTTTGTGAAGTTATGGCCGGAATTAGTTTCTGCAAGTTCAATATATATCAGCCATTTTATTTTTCTTTCATCTGACATACTATAAATCTAACTTTATTTAACTGTTCAACTGTTAAACATCAGTCCCTTAAAATTTTTTACAAGCTACTGGGTGTTGATTGAAGCCCTTGGCAACAGTGTAATCACCATGAGCAGATACATGTACGCTTAACGTTCCTATTTTTTTCTCATGGCCGGAGCGTTCCTGCTTAAATCTATGGCTAATGGCCACATAAACTCCGCTATCCTCAGCATTCTTTTGTGTGTGTCAACATCAAGCAGTCTTTTAACCCTATTCAATATCTTATAAAACACGGATTCGTTAAAAGGGATCCGTCAAACGGATGATTCTTGTCTCGTATAAAAATAAACCTCTTTTCCACTTCGACGCTATCTTAACGATTTTTTTTGCGCTCAGATAATTAATTGTCAGGAAATAAAACCGGTTACAGACGAGCACGTTTTCTATGACGAGCTTTTATGTGCTAATTGGGCGTGTGTATGTATGTACAACAGATTTTCTAAGACAACTTTTTTGTTGTCTGGCCTGCACGATAACTGTTGAATAATACTATATTAGGAACATTGATATTTATAGAAAATTAGTTTAGATTAGCTGTGCCTTGGTTACAAGAAAATTTTTTTGCCATTCAGTGCTATTTTTAACTCGTAAACCACAGCGTTTCGTATTATTTTCATTCAATATATTTAACCAAACGAACCTGGTACTCGTCTTTTACGACATGCCTATTCTTATACTCGTATTCTTGTCAATATCTATTACTCCATTATATATCCATTTTTGACGTATGGATTAATGATATGGGGCAATACTTATACCTGTACTATTAAACCCAGATTTCTTTATCGGCTCTAGAAGAGGTTTTTGACCGCAAACTTCTGCCAATTTCGATGAAATTTGATCAATGTGCTGCAACTGTAGAAGGTCTAGTTCAATCAGTATCTGTAATAAGTGATAAATTTGATGAAATTTCAACAAAAGTTGAAGACCTGGAAGGAAAGTATATGAAGATAAACAAAGAAAACAAATTTCTAAAGGATGAAGTTTTTCGACTATCGAACAGCTTGAACTCTCTTAAAGAAGACATTGACAATTTCGAACAATATTCTAGACGCGAATGTATTGAAGTAAGTGGTGCACCTGTTACCACTGATGAAGACACAAGTGATCTAGTTGTTGAACTGGGTTCAATTATTGTTTTAAATATCAAAAGAGAAGATATTTCCGTCAGCTATCGCTTGCCTGTCAAAATGTATGGTCAAGCAATCCAGAATAAAGATGCATTAAATCCTGGAAGGTCTAATATTCCAAGGATTATAGTCAAATTCGTACGTAGAGAAATCAAAGATTAATTTTATCACGGCCGTAAAAAATTAAAAGACAAAACCACGAGAGACCTGGGATTGTGACGATTCGCAGAAAACAAAATTCACATATCGGAAAGTCTCAGTCGAAGAAAGAAAGAAAGAAAGAAAGAATTATTTAACGAGTGCCTCAAATTTAAGCGTGAATGGCATTTTAAGTTCATATGGACAAACTCTGGGAAGATTTATCTTCGAAAAGATTCGACAAGCCCTGTAAGAATAATATCTTCACTCCAGAATCTGGAAGATCTACGACCATAATGTGGTTTCTACAACAAGATAAGTACTTCAATGTAACAATGATGTTCTTTAAAGACCCTATTAAATTATTCATTATTGCTTTTTATTTAAACGATGTGTGACAGAAATGATATTTCTTATTTAACGTCATTACCTAGACTTGAAATATCTTCAAATCTAAACAATATCCCAAATCTATCGGACTTTGATATTGAAAGGAACATTACGCCTCAGATTAACTTTAATTATTATGCAATTGACGATTTTGTGAATTATCATGAAATAGGCAATCTAATTTGCAGAGATTCACTTTCGGTATTGCATTGTAATATTAGAAGTTTAGCAGCTAATTTTGATAATCTAACTTGTTTCTTGTCAGACGTGCAATACCAATTTGATATTGTTGGCCCTTTCAGAAATCAAATTTAATGTTTGCTGCCGCAGCGAGCGAGCCTTCAGCGAGCGAGCGAGGCAGCAGATCCTAATTCATGTAGCTGGCAAAATTCTCAATTTTTGATTGACTGCAGATAGACCCACAATGCAATTTCACAGGACCCAAAATGCAATGCGCGATATTAATATAAAATAAGGCGATGCACTTCCTGCATTCTTTTACGATTGCTCTCTTGACTGGTTTGTTGCTACTTTCTCTGGCGAAGACAGCATTCGAAAATTACAAACGTGAGTATTAATATATGGGTTTTTTTTTTTAGTTTATCTTGCTTTGAAAGACTTTTATAGTAGAAATCTTCCTATGTTTACAAAATTATTTTATCAATAGACTTGTGAGGTTATGTCATTTTAATATATATATATATATATATATATATATATATATATATATATATATATATATATATATATATATATATATATATATGTGACAAATGCCAGTACTCTGCTCAGCCGACAAGACTTCATATGTAACAAACAGAACGGCTACGTTTGAAGAAGTTTATTAAAAAAAGTATATTAAATACAAAAACTAAATTTTCGGCTGCATGCCACAGCCTTCTTCAGAGTGAAGAAGTGAAGAAGGCTGTGGCATGCAGCCGAAAATTTAGTTTTTGTATTTAATATACTTTTTTTAATAAACTTCTTCAAACGTAGCCGTTCTGTTTGTTACATATATATATATATATATATATATATATATATATATATATATATATATTAATATATACAGTTCTGGTTTCTTAATATATCTCATAGTGCTTTAAGAGTGTTTAGTATGGCTTGCAGTATGGTTATGTTCTACAATTATTTGTGTCTGTTGTATATTTTATAGGCAATTTGAATTTGAAGCGTTCTGTGTTGCATTTTGGAAACCGTTTTTGCTGCGCTCAAGACGGACTTTGGCCACTGTGAGTTACAGATTATAGACATTATATGGTTTTGGTTTCTTAGTTTATCTCATAGTGCTTTAGTTAACAGTGTTTAGTGGGGCTTGTATATATCTTTTTTTTACAAATATATGTTTTTTTACAATTATTTGTGTCTGTTGTATATTTTATAGGCAATTTGAATTTGAAGCGTTCTGTGTTGCATTTTGGAAACCGGTTTTGCGGCGCTCAAGACGGACTTTGGCCACTGTGAGTTACAGATTATAGACATTATATGGTTTTGGTTTTTTAGTTTATCTCATAGTGCTTTAATTAACAGTGTTTGGTGGGGCTTGTACATATATATTTTTTTACAAATATATCTTTTTTTTACAATTATTTGTGTCTGTTGTATATTTTATAGGCAATTTGAATTTGAAGCGTTCCTCGTGGTGCATTTCGGAAACCGGCTTTGCGGCGCTCAAGACGGACTTTCGCCACTGTGGGTGACAGATTATATGGTTTTGGTTTCTTAGTTTATCTCATAGTGCTTTAATTAACAGTGTTTAGTGGGGCTTCTATATATCCTTTTTTTTTACAAATATATCTTTTTTTACAATTATTTGTGTCTGTTGTATATTTTATAGGTAATTTAAATTTGAAGCGTCCTGTGGCGCTCAAGACGGACTTTGGCCACTGTGAGTTATAGGTTATATGGTTTTGGTTTCTTAGTTTATCTGATAGTGCCTTAACTTTTTTTAGTGGGAATTGTATATATCTTTTTTTTTACAAATATATCTTTTGTTTACAACTATTTGTGCCTGTTGTATATTTTATAGGTAATTTGAATTTGAAGCGTCCTGTGTTGCATTTTGGAAACCGGTTTTGCGGTGCTCAAGACGGACTTTGACCACTGTGAGTTACAGATTATAGACATATCATTATATGGTTTTGGTTTCTTAGTTTATCTCATAGTGCTTTAAGGTTACAGGACACCCTTTTTGGCGTTTTGCGGAAAATCGCTGCTGTGCGCTCAATATCAGTCCGATTTTCATCAAATTTTCACCAAATGTTCTCCAGTGCATGCAAAATATGATAAAGTTGTAAAATTAACAAACAATAAAATAATGTAAGAATTATTCAGGAAAATCTTAAATCGCGGTATCGTTACGCTTTCGAGTTGTGCTCCTGCTGCTTTTAAGTTATATTTACGAAAATATAATTTTTATACAGTAAAATAGTTGTTCTAAAAAATCGTGTTCGGAAATTTTTGTTTATTTCGTCATTCCGCTGATATGGCGATTTCTTTGACGACTGCAATATATTTCTGAATTGTTTGAGTGAATTGCTCTTTATTTTTAAAATATCCAAAATTAAAAAAAAGCCGAACACGGTTTTGAAACTAACGTCTTTAGCTATGTCCTGTGAAAATTTGCGAAAAATTGGTTAAAACCCGCAGGAGCACAATACGTTTGAAAATCAGAAATTACCGTAAACTTTTTCGGGAGAAAATTGAATTTGAATATTACATTTGCAATGTTTTTCTTATTGCAGCGAAATGTATTTTATTAAATAACTCTGCGAGTTTTCAACATTTTTCGTTCAAACTTGGTCAGATAGTAGAACTTGTTTAATGCTTTCATGGAAACCAATAAAAAAATTTTAGGCAAAATTAACACTCAAAGGTGTTCTGTAACCTTAATTAACAGTGTTTAGTGGGGCTTGTATATATCTTTTTTTTACAAATATATCTTTTTTTTACAATTATTTGTGTCTGTTGTATATTTTATGGGCAATTTGAATTTGAAGCGTTCCTCGTGTTGCATTTCGGAAACTGGTCTTGCGGCGCTCAAGACGGACGTTGGCCACTGTGAGTTATAGATGATATGGTTTTGGTTTCTTAGTTTATCTGATAGTGCCTTAGCGGTGTTTAGTGGTGCTTGTATATATCTTTTTTTTACAATTATTTGTGTCTGTTGTATATTTAGGCAATTGGAACTTGAAGCATCCTTGTGTTCAGACGTGTTGCATTTTGGAAACCGGTTTTGCGGCACTCAGACGGACTTTGGCCACTGTGAGTTATATATTTAAAACGTAGTTTTAAATTCTTACTTTATCCTGCTTTAAAAGTATCTATAAGCGCTTTCAGATATTGTTATTTGTTATTTTTTATAACTAATTGGAAGTTAAAGGTTTTGCTGTGGGTGCCTGTGGGCACTCAATAGACTTTGGTCTTTTTGGCCACGGTCACGTCTGCGAGTTCTAATTATTTTATTTAGTTTTGCTTTCTCAGTTTATCACTAATCATTAGTAGTTATAGACCAATTGCGAAACTTAGTGACCGCGCCTTAAACTGCACGAAAACGAGGTTTATTATGCAAAAACAAATCATTCTGCTATATTTTTATATGGCGAAAGATGAATTTCAGTGTTTGAGACGCGTTTTTATGGTAATATCTTCATTTTTTTTCAATATTTTTGTTTTGACCATGTAAATCTTTATTAATTTAAACTTGTTCATAGATTTAGTCTTACTTCAAATTTCATTGTTTTTTGCGGCGTGCGAGGCAAAGTTTTGCTGTTTTTCGCCGTCCGATAAAAGAAGCAGATTATACCAGAGAAAGAATCAGGTATTTTCCGTCTGTTTTATTAATACATTTCAAAGAATAAGTTGTAACATTGATTAATTTTGTTTCAGTTGTAATATAACAGCAAGTTTTCGGTTTTAACTTTAAAAATATGAAAGTAAATGTCGGGCAAAATTTGTAGAAATTTTATGTTATTATCCTTTGACAAAATCGTTTTTTTCTCGCACGAAGTCTAAAAAAATATGGGTAGAAAGAGTTATATTTTAGTTTGTTAAGTTATACTGGCTATTTTATTTGCATCTTGATCAGATTTTAAAGTCTAGATTGATCTTTTCCACATGTTTGTTTCATCGCATGCTAAAACAACAACGAAATATCTCTCCAAAGCGGGTAAAAATATAGTGGGAAATCGATGTTTAGATAAATTTAACAAATATTTATATAACCTAGCACGAAATATTAAGGAAAGATCAAAGAGATTCAAGAAAAAACACTTTAAAAACCCTCAAATTCACCTTTTGCTATATAAAAATATAGAAATTGTTTTGTTTTTGCATAATAAGCCTCGTTATCGTGCAGTATGAAGGCGCGGCCACTAAGTTTCGCAATTGGTCTATATTTGGCGTGTTTTTTTTTATTATATATCTACGCCTTGCTTCCCGTGCGGTTCATTACCGTTTGTGCGTTCTGTATAATAATAATAATAATAAAAATAATAAGCGTTTATTTAAACACGATATTAAGTACAGCGTGGCTGAAGTGGTCGTGAGTATACTAGTTAGATAATAGTTGATAAAATAAGTTAAATTTACTATTCAGTTTCGGTTTCTTAGTTTATCATTCACGTGTAGTTAGATTTGGCATGGTTTTAATCTACGCCTCATTTCCAGTGGTTCGTTACTGCTCGCTTCTTTAAATTTGGTGTGATTTTATATCTACGCCTCGTTTCATGTGGTTCATTACCGCTCGTTTGTTTGAAGTTGTTTTAAACTGTTTTAAAAAGTTTTATTGAATATGTCATCTTTAGGCAACCAGTTGCCTTTCACTCCACTTAATGAAAATTCTCAAAACTTTATGTGTTCTCTGTTAGATTTACCCCTGATTTCTAAGCACAAAATTCAACATCCAAAAGTGCTTAAAAATGCTCAGCCAGCCAAAATACACAATATACATGGTGACGGTAACTGTTTATTTCGTGCACTGTCTTTTGTGATAACTGGTCGACAAATTTATCATGGTTTAGTTAGACAAAATATTTTAAATCATATGAGAGAAATTGAAAATCTGTTACATCCACATATGAATATGTCCTTAGATATGTATCTTGCACACAGTGGAATGGCTAATGAAGCAGTGTGGGGAACTGATGTTGAAATTTTAGCGGCTAGTTCTTTGCTTAGCACAGACATTCATGTTTATACTAAAGTTGGTAGTGAATTAAAATGGCATAAATTTTCAATATCGAATTTAGATGGCTCACACCCACAAAATAATGGTGCAATTTATATTCAACATACAAATGAGGTACACTATGATGTTGTGCTTGATGTGACAGCAAATGAGCAATGGCAACAGCATGTTTATAAGAGGAAAGCAGAAGATCAAACACACTTAAATTTAGGCAATAGTGTTGCTTATGAACCAGCCTGTAAGAGGAGCAAAATAATTGTTGCATCGCAGAAAAAAGCTAATTTTGTTAAGGAAAAAGAATGTGCTGACAATAGTAATAGAACAGAAACAGTACCTGATAATGCAGAAATATGTTTGATAAACACTAAAAAACAATTAAACAGTAGCACACAAATGCATGAGAAACAAAACTTAAACATTGCTGAGCCAAACATAATTCAATATGGGCAATCTGAAAATATTTTCGAAAATGAAAAAGCAATCATTAGTAAATTTCACAATTCAATTAAATTTTCTATTAATCAATGTAAAATTTGTAGAGAGGCATGACCTTTAAAGTCAAAACCGAAATCTCCCTACATTTGCCGTAGATGCTCACTGGATAAGCAATCGCCAAAAACGTTTTCAGATGACAATTTTATGATTCCATCATTTGTGCCAGACGCATTGCAAACCTAACCCAGATTGAGGAAATGCTTATTGCACATGCACTACCAATTATGAAAGTTTATTTAAAACCTTGAGGCCAGAGAGGTTATTCTGGACATTGTATTAACTTGCCTCAGAGAGTTTCGGATTTAGCTCAATCACTACCACATTGCCCTAAAGATATTAGTAGTAATATAGGTACCGTTCGGGCCCCTTTTTGGGGGCGGCGCGGGGCGGCGCGGGGCGGCGTCGGGCGGCGCGGGGCGGCGCATCATTATATATGCAGGTAATTACTATGCAAGGGGGCGGCGCATCATTATATATGCAGGTAATTAAGGGTTACGCACAAATGAGGGTGCGTAGTGACGTCACTCATTAACACACGTCATAATTATATGCAATGACGTCACGCGGGCGAGCTTAAACACGATCGGGCGAAACTTGCTGACTACGCATTTTTTAGCGGCCCCCACGTTTATGATACAATTGAGGGATTAATGTTGGCTTACTATGATTGGTTGTTTGATTTAACGAGCGTCTGTATAAAATCGGCAAGCGTCTTGTAACAAGCATCGTCTATATTTTGACAACGCTCTTACCGGAGGTCTTTTGGCAAGCTGCTGAAATTTATCTTGTTGGTAGAATTAACGTTTATTGGTTGTTGGAAGATAAAGTTTTTTTGAGGGGAAACAAATTTTCGCGCTCTTTTTCAGTCGAGATGGAGCAAGCAAAGTGGGAAGAGGTTGTTTCTTCGTGGATGAGTGGTAAATCGTTTGAATTGAGTACAGAGTGTGAGAATGGGGTTGGTTTACCTATTGAAAAGGAAAAATGGCAAATTACAGATTTGGAAAACATTTTGATTCGTCAAATGCAATCACAATTGATTCTGAGTGTTGGTGTTCCTAAACGAGTGCAGGGCCCTACCTTTACATATTTGTTGAACTGTAAGCAGATGCTTGTGGGTGAGATATTTGCAGATATGACAAAAAGGAAGGAAAAATTCGAGAAGAAAACAGGTGTTAGCTTGGACAACTATTACAGATTGGCTGCGAGCGAAGTCGAGAATGGGAAGAAAAGAAAAAAAATGTCTGAGTCGAATGGAAGCAACAAGGCCCTCGGGTGACCAACACTGGCATCGTGCTCTTCAGTAATCCACTACAATACCAGTACATGATTGAAGAAACAGGAGAGACATTTAACAGTTCTAAATCTAACACTAAGGAGGCCTATGATGAATTTCGTAGATTTGGTTTAACAAGTGAACTTGATAAAATAGACCTCTTGTAATAATAATACGTTGCTAGCTAGTAATGTAAATTTGCATATATTTACTGAAATAAATACTTCGTGT
>CACRXK020016752.1:0-11119 GCA_902702795.2 Paramuricea clavata | reverse complement strand
ATCTTTCTGCTTACGCTGGGTATGGAAATTAAATAATACACACTTGAGAACATTTTCACCTTAATATATATATATATATATATATATATATATATATATATATATATATATATATATATATATATATATATATATATATATATATATATATATACTTGTATTCTTTCATCCATCGATCTTTATCTTACTCATCATATAGCAATAATTAAATGGTGTCCTCCATTAAACTGTCAATTCAATACTTCATGCCATTGTCTCACAATCTTGAATTCAGAGATTTTTAGACATAAGACACTGACCAAACCATTGCCAAAGCCAATTAACTCGCTGAAATCGATCAACCATCGTATTTACAACTTGAGCAGTTACTTAGTTTGCATCAACAAAAGTTCAAAAATGTAGCCTATAACGATTGCTTTTATCACAGAGCAAGCTACATCTTTATACAATGTTTTTAATAAATCGAACTTCTGTACGCCATTTTGAAAGACAAACGAGTCCAATATATTTCATTCTGTCTGAAGATGAATTTGAAATACAGTAAAAAATTTACATTCTCAACTTGCGTCTTGTCTAGAATGATATATTGTATTCTCAAGAAGTCTTGTATTTTCGAAATTTGTTTTTTTAACTTTATTACGCACAAGTTTCAACATTGTAAAATGTCATAAATACATTACAGTTATATGCTCTTGTCTTAGTTCCTTTAGGCAGAAGTCCTCCAGATGTAAAAGGGTTAGAAGAGGAACATTGGGTAAACTCGACTAAAACGGTCTTAACCTGGAATTCAAATGCAATCAACGACTCATATGTTGACATTGAAATATTTCAGTTTGATACCTCTGATTTCCGTCTTCATCAAGATAGTTTAGCCCGCTTTGAACATGTCCCTAACTCTGGAAACTACCATCTTGATTTTGGCGAGAAAAGTATTGCTTCTTCCGCTAGGTAAGTACCTCATACAAAAAATAGGTAAGCAGTGTAAAAAAGAATCGTACGCAGAAGGGTACGCGAACATAATTAGAATACTTCAAACTTGAAATAATTTTTAAAGAATTTTTGTTTTAAAGTTTCACATTTTTTTTTTCATTTTGTTAACTTCAAATTATATATTTCAAATCTATTTACTTATTCAAAGTTATACAAAAGTCCTAACTTATTAATGTGGCAATGTCTGAGAAGTTTTCATTACTCCGGCTTCATCATGCTTATCAATAATATTTAGAAAAGGCTTTAGATTTGAAGACGAGTTTGACAGCGTATTTGTCGTAGGTTATTGAATTGAACACACGTTTTTGTGGATATCTTTTTTTGCGCGACATCAATATTTTTGTGTGCGTATGAAAATTTTATGACTTATATGACGACGACATTGGTAAATCCCCTATCTTCCAGAGAATAGTATATTATAACTGTATTGCGTTTATCCCCAAATTACAACCTCAGATAACCCACATGCTAATAGTTACTAGTACATTTTAGTTTACAGAAGCATATATACAGTACATTTGTCCCGAAAAAAGTATACCTTGTGAAATTTTCCTTTTGTAATAATTGGAATGCCTGAGCATTATGCTGAACCCACGGAAAGGTAAAATACAGGGTGTATTGAAATAAAACGAGACCAAACAGTTAATAAATAACAATTTTCTTGTTAAAGGAAAATGACAATATGTTTTTTATTCTCTAATTTGAAAGCATTAACTTTAAGAGTATTTATAATAGTTATTTTTTGAGTATTTTTTAAGAGTATTTATAATAGTTTTGTAGATATGCATGTGACGTCAAAACAGGGGTCACGTAATATTTTTATCTAGACAAACACTAATCATTTTGCACGCAAAATTATACTCTGTTCGCCTTTCGAAATATCAGTATTACACGATACCTTTAAAACATCTACCAATCAATATTTGGTCAGCAACGAATGCTTTTATATGGTTAATCCCTGTTGTGACGTCACCAAAACCACCGTTAATTAATGAAATCAAAAATTTATCCAAGATGGCGGACATCTTATTACTTCAAGTGAAAATATTTCAAGAACTAAGCAAGAAATAAAAAGTCGGTAAAGAATTTAGTATATAGTTTCAAAAGTTCTTAAAATTAATTTCAAATGAAGAAATAAAAATTTATATTACCATTTCCCTTTAAGTACCAGAATATCTACTACTGGAACTTTAAAATAGCTTCTAATATTATAGAAGGATAGTAACTACAAAAAAAGTTTAAGTTGCTAATTAGTCACACCCGGTAAGCTCGGGCAAAAATGGTTCAACTGACCACGGGGCAAAGAGTCTTTATCGTATTATGGCCGTAGTGCAAAACGCTTTTCGAGCAAGGTTCTTGATCGGAATTCTCCTACAAAAAGGACAGTCATGGACGTAGCGAAGTATTTTCCGGGGGGGTAGGTACATGATCTAAAAAAAGTTGTCTGAATTTTTAAGACCTTGTATCATGCAAGGATACTGACTATTTTAATCAATTATTTCCTATGAACGACTAATTTTAATATTAACAAGACGCCTGCTCAGGCGTTCACACTGGCCTCGCAGTTGGTAAAATACCATCGCAATACTCTAAAAAATAATTTGAAACATGTAGATGTTCTTCACTTCTTGACGGCCGTCACTTCATGATCACAAACATTCAGAGGATGGCACAATAAAAATCCATACGAAACCAATAGAGTTCAGCGATATCATATCGAAAAACACAGAAAAGTTCAAGCACATGCGCAATGAAACATAATAAAATACGTCCCAAAATTACTGCGCTAGCATCTAAGATTTGCAACGTAGTTAAACACGAAAGTCGTTCTGATTAACATTATGTAGAATTGGTCCTAATAATCGTCGTGATCATGCTTTAGCTAAATTGCGAAATCCTGAGTTCACGATGCCGCAATGGAAAGTCACACTTGCGACAACAAAAACCCCCCGAAAAAGACAGCATTTTCAAGCAAGGGCAAATTATGGCACTGGCTGCGGCCAAGTGATCTAGGATGTCTTGGTAGACGTGGATTTACCCCTTAAGAAGCCATGCTGTAGATGGTAGAAACGTGGTGATAGAAATCACTAGAAATCACTGACAGGCTATATCATAATATTGATAGAAATCACTGACAGGCTATACATATAGTGATAGAAATCACTAGAAATCACTGACAGGCTATATCATAATATTGATGTTGGTGAGCTGAATGAGTCGTCTTTCTTGATCTCAAGAAGGCGTTCGACACAGTTAATCACCAAATACTATTAAATAAACTTAACTGTTACGATATAACCGGAACTGCCCACAAATGGTTTGCATCATACTTATCCAATCGCTCACAGTATTGCCAGGTAAATGGAAATATTTCTAAATAGTCAAGCATGATTAGTGGAATACCAGAGGGGTCAATTCTTGGTTCCCTGTTATTCCTACTGTATATAAAAGATCTCCCTAATTGCATAAATAGTGCTAAGTGTAACATGTTTGCTGATGATACACAAATTGATACATCTGGCAATGACATAAATACTGTTACAAACGCACTAAATAATGACCTAAAAAATGTATCTGACTGGCTGACCGTAAACAAACTCAGTTTAAATACTAAAGCCTGCGCACACGATGCGATTTTAGTCGGCCGATAAAAATCCGATATACATGCATCGATATACATCGATATACATGGGCATACTCCGCACACGATTACGAAAAAAATACGCTCCCTGAACTGTAGCCGCCATGTTGCCAAATAATCACAGCATGAAATCTGATTGGTTATACTTACAATTTCACCGTTAAAAATCGTATAATATCAAAACGTTTTGATGTTGTCCAATTAAAATCGAGCAATAAAAATCGGTTAAAAATGACACCGCACACACAACGATTTTGTTAGTTTTAGTCAAACGATTTTTATCGGCCGACTAAAATCGCATCGTGCACTCTAAAAAATAGATGTGTTGGAATAACACAACTTTTCTGTCCAGAAAACAACACATCTTTAGCTGTGTTTAAATAGCACACATTGTGTGTTACGGTAACCCACCAAAAGGTGTGTTTTATGCTTGTCCAGAAAACAACACGCCTTAAGCCGTGTTACTCCAAAAGGTGCGTTAGGAGACACGCTTAGGTGTGTTATTAGTAATCCGATGTGTGTTAAGACAGCACAACTTAAAGGTGTGTTGCTTTAGCACGTTTAGGCGTGTTCTGCATGTGCTGAAACAGCACGCCTTTACGTGTGCTAAAACAACACGCATTATAGGTGTGCTAAAGCAACACGCCTTCACGTGTGCTAAAACAACACGCATTATAGATGTGCTAAAGCAGCACGCCTTCACGTGTGCTGAAACAACACGCCTTTTGGGTGTGCTGAAACAGCACGCCTTCGGTTATGGCATGCTAAAACAACACGCCTTCTTGAGTATTAAATTACACGAACACGTATTTTGTATTATATGGTCAAAAAATATTTTAATTCGAATGTACACAATATCAATATGAAAACGGCCTTGTAAGGTCTGCTGTGTAATACATTAAAATATTCTACATTAGAACATGCAAATATAACAAATGAATGCAAATTGTTCATATCAGACGTTTTCATACAGTTATTAATATGGCAGTAAAATACAACGCCATATTTGCGAGGTTAACATCCATTATAATCGCACCAGTCTAGGCTTCAGTCTTTTCTTCATTAAGACATTTTTCATCTACACATCTATCTTAAATAAACTCCAGTTCCAAATGGGATAAATATTGTTGCAATCAGATAAAGTAAGCAATTTGTAATAGAAATGTCCAATTAGGCTATTTGCCATAAACATATCAAATATAGAGTGAGGATAGTGGGCATCAAATACATCAATAACAATCTGCATGATATAAGGTTAACCAGGGCTTCCAAGAGATTTGTTGTTGTCGCAAGGATAGACTTATCTTTCTCCAAACAAATGCTTTAAAGCTAGCATCTTCTGGTGTGGTGGTTACTACAAGTTTAAATTCTACCATCTTGACTTTGAACAATATGTCAACTTTGGCGTGAGGAGATTGCTAAGTATAAAAACATAATTCAATAAATTACCGCGCTAAGGGGAAAGTGCTCGTGGGCTGTAAGGGTGTGGGTGTATTAAATGTTCACAATCGCACTTTATTTAGCTTAAACAAAAACAATCAAAACTTTTGAATTTGAAATGAAAATTGCTGCATAACAGTATTTCTGTGTCAAATGAATCATGCATTTGTACATAGCGGCAAGAAATACAGTAGCTCATCCCACCATAACATTAATATGCAGATAATGCAGCAATCGAAACTCACAACCACACATACAGTTTCCAGCCTTACAATTAAAATGCAATTGAAATAGATGCGACAAGTCTTTAACCTGACAAAATGCAGGAATTGTATCAAATGCTCGATACCTGATTCTATGGCAAATAGGCAATTTATATACTTTTAGTTTGGATTGTTTCCAATAAGTTTGTACATAATTATAATATTAATACAGTACCAAACATTTCACTTGAAAATGACAATTGCTGCATAACAGTGTTCCTGTGTCAAATGGGACATTTGTCAAGGGCGGCAAGGGATGGGTCATCCTACCCTAACACTTAGTAGCCCCCCAATAATTTGCTAAGAATCATTCATTTTTCAAAATCATGCAGACCTTTATTATTTAATCCATGACAAACTGCAAAGAATGAAGATATTACCCATACTTTCCTGCAACTTATCCAATATATCGTTAATTAAATACACCTTCGTCCATTTAGTACTACTGAATTCTAAATTTCCACATACTAAAAACGCTGTTTTCTGATAATCAGAAATCTGTCAAATCTTCCCCAAAGTCCAGGAAATGGCATTTCAGAGACTCTAAATTTAAAAATTTCCTCGGGCCTTCGGCCCTCGCTTTCAGCCCCCCCCAAACGAAAAGAGCTTCCTACGGCCCTGCTCTCCCCCCCTACTATTAAATGCGATACCACACCAAACGTTTTGTTACCAACAAACCATCTATCATTGCGCCACACTTGGTATAGTATGGTCCCTTTTTGTAGATGCCCCCCCCCCCACTGACGAATTCTCAAAAAATGCCCTGTTGGGTAAATAAAAAAATTACAGTGTTTTTCGATTCTCTTCGGTACCAACCCCAGGTATAAATAATGAACGGTCCCTTATTGGTCATAATATGGTAACAATAAACGAACATATTATACCACAATGCTATTATTAAGATAATATTAAATAATATAGCATAAAGTAATATATCAATAATGAATATAACTACCATTTATTACAGAAAATATTACAAAAAATATTGTTTAAAAATTACGATACACTTACCTTGGCGATCATTCCTACCAATGATCTGTTATGTCTCCCCATCGTTTCGAAGGGTAGGCTAAGTTGTTCCTCTTCCGAGTGCCGATTGCATGGTCATTTGCTTTGGAGTAGCCTTTCTTTTGTTTGCGTGTGACTTTTCCTGTTCTTTCTTCTCTGCGTCCACGTTTTTGTACTCCGAGTTCTGCTTAAATTTCAAATGCTTGAACAAGTTTGACATGTTATTTTCAAGGCTTACAACTTCCGCGCAAATGGTGCGAGATACTTTACTTCTGTCAGATTCTTCGTCTTGATCAAAATATCGCCAGGCAGCACACCTTTTCATCGCAAATAATATTAATATAATCTAATATAATTTATAATTACAATAACCAACAATAACGCGCCCTATGGCGCCAATAATCAAATAATGGCGGGAATTTACTGCTGGTCATTACTGTTGGTAAGTGAAAAATGTTTTACTTCATGTAATCCAAATAAAGCTTTAAGTGTTAAGTAAAACAACAGTAAGTCAAATTTTTTTATATCTGACTTATTTTTGGCTCACTATTTTGATGAAGTTAATTTAACGGTTTTTACTTTTTTAGTCTTTTGTTTGACAAAATAATTCTAAGAAAAATTAAACTCGCGCTGAAAAAGGGGTGCAAGTATCGAACGATACGAGGTCAGTAATCGATACCGATACCGCTGGACTTGGTATCGCTGGTATCGATTATCAAGTACTCGGTATCGCCCATCACTAGCAATTGTAAACATGGCGTCTTCTGATTCCGTGATTCATGTTTAATTTATTTTGATGGAAAAAAAAGGCCCACTTGCAAGTTTTAGTGCGGTTTCGTATCAAAACCTTTTAGATTGTCGTAGAATTAACGCTAGACAGGGAAGAACGCAATGTTGCTCAAAGAAGTTTGCAATTTGTTAGCGACAGCATGGAAGTACAGTAGCACGGTCGAAAATATCGATGCAAATTTCTCTTATCATCGAGGTTGTTACTCGGCATTCACAAATAGCAGTATGATCAATCGAGCTCAAGAGCGTAGTCAGAATATGGACAAAGAAGGTGTACCTTCATCCTCTGGTATCGATATTATTGATGAAGAAATTATTCAAGAAAGGGAATCAGATGAATACGAGTTTGGCAGCTAAATCATGGAATCCCAACTTGTTGCCATGCGTTTGTTTGGTTTGTATAATTTGCAAATCAGAAAAGTCGCATTTCACTGAATCGGTAAGTTTATTGAATTATTTTTCTTTACAATTATTGTTATTTTCCTAATATGTGTTTTATAATTTATAATTATATATTGTCATATTGATTGCATTGCCTTTAGCCGCTCCCGTTATAACGCGTATGCATGGGTTTTTTTTATTGTTTAGAAGTCGAAAAAGTGAAAGCTAGACAAAATGGAATCTGTGGAAACAGTATAGATGGTAAGAAACTGAGAGAAGCTGCAACAAAGACAAGCTGATGAAAGTATTTTGATTCAAATTGGCATTGAAAGTGAAATACCGTAAACATTGTCGACATTGTTATGAAAAGTATACACATGTAAAAGGTTTCCACAACTTGTTTTCCATAGAGCAAAGGCAGGGGTGGAAAAAGTATCGGAACATGGGAACCTACAATCTTGGACATAACTGGTTGAGACTATTTTCCCGCCATAGAAAGTTCGCGTATTTTTATGATAAACTCCATGTTGAATCATGTTGCCATCCTTAAACCCCCGCTCCCCCAACTCAATGTTGAGCTTGTATCATGGTATATTACCAAAAGTTGTTTCGGCGTTGTTCACAACATTGAACTGGGGGGGAGGGGGGGACAAAGTTTGTTTTGTCAATGTTCAATAACTTTGTAATAGTGTACCATAGCACAGAGACAGCGCTACTCAAGGTTGCTAACGATATTCTTATGAATATGAATTCGCAACGCGTTACGTTACTTGTCCTTTTGGATTTAAGTGCTGCGTTCGATACAGTGGATCATGAGATTTTACTGTCACGCTTGTCTTCGAGCTTTGGTATTCGGGGAAAGGCTCTAGAATGGTTTTCTTCATATTTGTCAGGGCGTAGCCAGCGCATCGTGTTTGACGGAGTTACATCAGAAAGCTGTGATGTGCGCTTCGGGGTCCCACAAGGGAGTTGCCTTGGTCCGCTTCTCTTTGTTATGTACGCTTCAAAGCTTTTTGAGATTGTCCAAGCACACCTCCCTGATGCCCATGGTTTTGCCGATGATACGCAATTATACCTGTCATTCAATCCTAACAATCCCGCTCATCAAACGGAGGCGGTGTCTGCCATGGAGGGATGTATTAGTGACTTGAGGAAATGGATGTATCAGGACAAGCTAAAGTTAAATGACGATAAAACTGAATTTCTTATTATCGGATCTAGACAACAGATTTTGAAAGTTAACCCTTGTACGATTCGCGTTGGCAATACCGAGATCACGCCAGTTTCGGAAGCGCGTAATCTGGGCTCTTGGTTTGATTCAAATTTATCCATGTCCACCCATATTTCTAAGTCTTGTGGTGCTACATTTTGCTGGCTACATAAAATCAAGCGCATAAGTAAATTCCTTGCAAAGGATCAATTAGAAATGATCTTGCATGCCTTTGTTACAAGTAGAATTGACTATTGCAACGGACTTCTCTATGGATTGCCGGACTGTGACATAGTTAAATTACAGCGAGTTCAGAACGCTGCGGAATTACAGCGAGTTCAGAACGTTTTTTTAATTCAATCATATTACGCCTGTTTTACAGGAACTACACTGGTTGCCAGTTAGGTTTAGGATTCATTTTAAGATTTTACTTTTAACTTTCAAAGCTCTTAACGGCTTGGCGCCAGATTATATTAGGGAACTTATTAAGATGAGGAAACATGAACGTTACTCGCTCCGTTCCAATTCGGGTATTACCATCTTACATCCAGTGGGGAAGATGTTAAAATCATTCGGAGACAGATCTTTTAGTGTGGCTGCGCCAACACTCTGGAATGCACTTCCTGTAAGCCTTCGGAGTATCACTTCTCTTTCAATTTTTAAATCCTCTCTGAAAACATATCTTTTTAAGCTAGCTTTTAGCCTCCATTAAATGTATATATTTAAGATTATTAATAGTTGCATGTATAATAGAGTGTATTGTAATGCGCTTTTGATCATTGTATGTAAAAAGCGCAATATAAATTATTAAATTATTATTATTATTAATATTAGCTGAAATGGTCTCAAGGGTTTTGTCCAAGATTGTAGTTTCCAGAATTTTTTTTGATTTGAGAGAAAATTTTCCAGAAAATATTTCAACATTTTGAGATAACTCTGTTTACTACTCAAGTTACAAGTTACAACTATTCTACTTTATTTACACTGTACACGCTAACGTCAGCAGCTTTTAAATATTTTACAGAAATTAATTCCCCTGCCATCCCAATGAGATAAGATGGTAAATATATGCTCTGCAAAGTCTCCAATAAAATGAAAATTAAATAGTAAACAAATAAAAGTAATACTAATAGAATAAATAAGATAGGATACTTACTTAGTTAAGCGTTAGATCCTTACTAGTTGGTCATAACTCATAACTGTGGTATATAACAGACAACTATTGCAATGTACAAGCATACGAAAACCAGCCTAAAGCCTATTATTACTAAGGTACAAATAATACAATAATCATGCATATGTTTTGTTATTTTTGTAATTGTAACATTGCGAATTATACAGAAAATTTCTAGCCTTCGACCCAGGTTCCCAGAAAGAAAAAAAAATTTCCACCTCTGAGCAAAGGTACGAAACAAGAGTGAAATTATTTATACAGAGACTGAAAGAAATGTATACAGTTGGCCTAACATCGAGAAACAACTTGCAAAGACTGTTGCAAAATATTGTACATCTGCTTGGTACAAAAACTGGTCACCACATGCATTAGATATTACTGGTGAAACGTTAGTATCACCTCTCTTGTTTAATTTTATGCCATGGATGTTTGGGTTTTCAGATGACCCAGGAGATGCTGACTACATTGAATTAGATGATCAAACTACATCACAGATTTTTCTCTGTGTCAAGATTTGGCCTATATTTCTAATAGGGGGGAAAGTACAAACACCCAAATAACTAGCACTAGCACTAGCACTATAGCAATGACCGTTTGCAGATGTTTGGTTGTTCTGGCCTGATATTTAAGATTATGAGTGGTTTTGGACATTGTCTCTCACTATCTTCGACAATGGCATATGATTCAATTATTGTACAGGCAACTACATGTATCAACACATCAACATTATTTCAGTAATATCTGATGCATGTGGTGGCCAGTTCTTGTACCAAGCTGATGTACAATTATGCAAGTTATTTCTCAATGTTAGGCCAACTGTATACATTTCTTTCAATGTTGCACTTGTGTACGTGAATCCTTTTGTTCCAATGTCAACATCAGAATCAGACTTTGTAAACTCTGAGAGGTTTCTATGTCATCATCCATAAAACTTTCTGCTACACTAGCTTCAAGACTGAGGCACTCTGCATAAACAATTTCATTCTTGTTCCATAACTTCGGTCTAGGGAAAACAAGTTGTGGAAATTTTTTACACATGTACTTTTCATAACATTGTTTATGGTATTTCACTTATGCTAGGTCCTAACCTGAGTATCAGGCCGTACTTTTTAGGGCACAGGCACGCCTGATCGCGGGCGAAGGGGAGAAAAGTACGGCCTGACACAAAAGCGGCATTTTGCCTGGTTATTCAGTCCAGAATCTGGACTGAGCGCTGATTGGCC
>CACRXK020016751.1:0-11120 GCA_902702795.2 Paramuricea clavata | reverse complement strand
CTGCAACGTTCTGAAATCTTGTTAAAACACCCAAACTCTTTTGCCTTTCTTAATCTTGGCAAGTTCAGAATAAACTGAGAATCAAACACGATCAAACCATACAACTCCATAAGTAAAGACATAACAAGCAACTCCCCAGAGACATCCAACATTTTTGGAACAAAACGTAACAAAATAGTAGCGTTGATCCTGTCATGTGTATTTGCAAAAAGCAATATTATTTCCTTCATTAAAGAATAATATTCATCCTGGTCTAACCGAGAAATAATCAACTCTGTTTTGAACCCATGAAAAACATAAAAAATTAGGCTATTTAAGAAAAATTTAAGCGCCTGCCTTGCATGGTCTTTCATGTACCTTTAAGATTGTAAAGACCTATACTTGCATAATTTCGAACGTTCATATTTCAGGAAACAATGAGCTAAGACTTACATGCATGTAAGATGTCTAAATCTACACCATATCCCTTACAAACCCTAACGACAATTCGCTGAAATACAAGTTAGCCTGATATGTCATTAAGCAAACAAACGCTGGAGTTAATATTTGATATGCCGATTTTTGCTAATTTTAGAAACATCCCAAAATATGCTTCCGATTTTGAACGTTAATATCTCCGTGAATTTTTAAGTAAAATACAACTGTAATATATCAAAATCTAAGTTAGTCCTTCCTCTATTTAATGCAAGTTATTTCTGTTTGATAGCTTTACTTGTTTAGAAGTTATTATAAATCAAACCGGAGTACTTTTTTTTGGGACACCCGGTATATATATATATATATATATATATATATATATATATATATATATATATATATATATTATATATATATATATATATTTATTATATGGATATGAGTAAAATACCGTAAAATACGCCACTGATATTTTCCGTATTTCACTATAGTGAAATATGAAATCATATCTTACGCGGGAACGTCTCGCGCGGGACCCACGCTAATTCTCGCCATTTTGCCGTTTCTGTTTTGAATATACAATATGACAACTTCTCGACATTTTTTTGATGTTTTGAACGCTGATTTAGCAAGGTTTCCTGAAGAAAGTGAAAACACAAAAAGGAAGACTAATTAGTCCTATTTGGCGATCTTCAGCGACTATTTAGTCTCGATTAGCAAGCGGAGAGACATAAACATTGTTGTCGTACGGTTAGCTACAAAACAAAAAACAAAACTTGAATAAACTAATAATGTCATACGTTTTGTCGTTTCTGCTTCAACTTTTATCCATATAATAAAAAGAACATTTCACGGTGGCTTTGGAAATATGACTTTTATTTTCTCGTGTTGAAACCTGATGTCCCAAAAAAAAGTACTCCGATTTGATTCGTAATAACTTCTAAACAAGTAAAGCTTTTAAAGAGAAATAACTTGCATTACAAAGGGAAAGGAATAACTTAGATTTTGATATGTTACAGTTGTATTTGACTTAAAAATTCACGGAGATATTAATGTTCAAAATCGGGAACATATTTTGGAATGTGTCTAATATTAGCGAAAATCGGCATATCAAATATTGGTCAATATTATCTCCAGCGTTTGTTTGCTTAATTTAATAAATGACATACCAAGCTAACTTGTATTTCAGCGAATTGTCGTTTGAGTTTGTAAGGGATATGGCGTAGATTTATAGACATCTTACATGTAAGTCTTAGCTCATTGTTCCCTGAAATATGAACGTTCGAAATTATGCAAGTATTTAATAGGTCTTTACAAACTTAATAAAGGTACATGAAAGATCATGCAAGGCAGGCGCTTAAATTTTTCTTAAATAGCCTAATTTTTTTATGTTTTTCATGAGTTCAAAACAAAGTTGATTATTTCTCGGTTAAAGTAGGATGAATATTATTCTTTAATGAAGGAAATAATATTGCTTTTTGCAAATACACATCACAGTACCAACGCTACTATTTGGTTACGTTTTGTTCCAAAAATGTTGGATGTCTCTGGGGAGTTGCTTGTCATGTCTTATGGAGTTGTATGGTTTGATTGTGTTTCATTCTCAGTTTATTTTGAACTTGCCAGGATAAAGAAAATGCAAAAGAGTTTGGGTGTTCTTAACAAGATTTCAAAACGTTGCAGAAGTTAGAAGAGCTTCACCATTCCATTGTGACAGCATGCCCTAATTCAGAACTACGAACGATATCCATGATGATCCTTCGCGATGCAGTGGTCTCATGAAATAAGGAAACGTTTTCGTGCTAGGAACACACGCGGGTTTCGGACGCATAAATCTTGCTTGTGTTTTGTATATAATAATACTTTGTTGCATAATAAACAAATTGTCAAGTGTCATTTATTTACTGGTAATAGTGCAAGTTTCAGTCGGGCAAATCTTGATGAATATTTGATACGCTGTTTTTTGCATATTTCAGACACATCCAGAAATATGCTCCCGATTTTAAACATTAATATCTTCGTGAATTTTTAAGTGAAATACAACTGTAACATATCAAAATCTAAGTTAGCCCTTCCTCTATTTGATGCAAGTTATTTCTCTTTAAAAGCTTTACTTGTTTAAAAGTTATTACGAATCAAATCGGAGTACTTTTTTTTGGGACACCCGGTATATATATATATATATATATATATATATATATATATATATATATATATATATATATATATATATATATATAGATATATAGATATATATATAGATATATATATATAGATATATATATATATATATATATATATAATTCAGTCAAGGTTTGAATGTTTGCGTCGCTACTCTGAGTTTCACGCTTTACGCGATCATCAGGCAACTGACAGATATTATTCAATATTCATAATAAATATAGGTTATCATTTTACAACTTGATTAAGCAGGTATCTGGTTACATGTCTACATTTGGAAAACAAGTCAGAGCGTTTGTTCAGGCATTCAGTTTTCTTCGCTTTCATAATAAGTAGTTTCTCCTCGAGGCATAAATTGCACCGTTTAGATCCTGGTTTGTATGCTTTGACTTTCTTCATAATGGACCACTTTATTGTATGTAGACATGTAATCAGATACCTGCTTAATCAAGTTGTAAAATGATAACCTATATTTATTATGAATATTGAATAATATCTGTCAGTTGCCTGATGATCGCGTAAAGCGTGAAACTCAGAGTAGCGACGCAAACATTCAACCCTTGACTGAATTAATTCCGCTCTACTTATTATGGTATTGAGCGCTCTTCTACCTTACGTCAACTCATCGACTATTTTTTTGAATATAGTCTTCAGTATATATATATATATATATATATATATATATATATATATATATATATATATATATATATATATATATATATATATATATATATATATTAAGGTGAAAATGTTCTAAACTAGTATTGTTCGATGCTGAATTAATATAAACGAGTAGGTTTATGACATTCAGTATATATTTCATAATTTCCAGTCATAAATCCGTCTGACCGTGTAGCTCAGTTGGTAGAGCGTCGTTCTAGTAATTCGAAGGTCGCGGGTTCAAGACCCAGCCGCGGCAGACAACATCTTTCTGCTTGCGCTGGGTATGGAAATTATATAGTACACACACTAGAACATTTTCACCTTAACATATTACGGAGTGTACAATTACACAACTTAACGTAACACTTGCAGAACTAGTATTGTTCGATGCTGAATTAATATAAACGAGTATGTTTATGACATTCAGTATATATTTCATAATTTCCTGTCTTAAATCCGTCTGACCGTGCAGCTCAGTTGGTAGAGCGTCGATCTAGTAATTCGAAGGTCGGCAGGTTCAAGACCCAGCCGCGGCAGACAACATTTTTCTATGAAAATTATATAATACACACTCTAGAACATTTTCATCTTAACATATTACAGAGTGTACATCACTGGGGTATGCTCGCCAAGAAAATTGTGAAACTTAGTATTCACTATTTCACCTACTATGTTTTATTAAGTATCTAATTTTTAAAAAAATCGCCAGTGTAGTTTTTGTGATACTAAACTAGCGAATATCACCACTGACGAATATTATCACTAATGATAATCTACTTTCTGCGAAAAATTGACAGGTTACCGTTCTTATCAGTTTCCACTTTGAAAACTTTTTTGGCTCAGTTATATAAATGTTGCCGTCCTGTTGCCATGGTAACGTCAAGAGTTGTGAATTGGTGCTAGAACTACTCTTTCATATACAAGGATTCACAAATTTATGTAAGAAATGGAATACTTGCAGCTCATAACCTTTCAAAGGGCTTTTCCAGTTCACTTCAAAGCGGCAATTATACCCAATGGAAACGGTAGGGAACTAATTTCATTAATTTACTGAATAAAGTGTATATAGGCCCACATACCGGTTTTAGTTGTTGAGTGGCTTGATGTTTGTCGCTTTGACAAAGCCTCGAATTTTTTCTGAAGAAGTACAAACAGATAATCAAATGATATATACGTATAGTTCGGAAATCAAATTGCTGAAAAACTGCGTCAGTAAACATTACTCATTAACTTAAAAGTCCAACATTGAATAAAGTCAAATCTGATCCCATATCGCCCAATCAGTCGCTAACAAATAAACTGACCAACCAAATGTTACATCACACAATGTATATGGGACCGACACTGTGACACTGGACACTTGAAACCACACACATTGGTGGATTCTGGTATAAGAATGAACAAAATTCAATGCTGTAACTGAATTGTCACATCCGAAATATTAGTCATAATATTGCTTTTCTTGACGTTCTTGGTGTTCGTCCAGTTTTTGTTCTTGTTACATCAAATTACATCTAATAAATTCCAGCTAGACAGATGCAAATCACGTTCAGTTCACTACACAAAGACCCCTTAATGCTGAATTACAGTAAGATATATATTTGCCTTAAAACATATCTGCTTAATTCCGTTCGCTATTACAAATGCATGCCGTGAATATTTACGGACAACAAGTTACATATTGATATCAATCAGTGAACAAACCTCAAATGGTATTGTCGTGCAAACAGCAAAATCTGCAAGAAGAAGAGTAAGAAGACCGGCGATGATCATTGTGGATTCAGCTCCTTGGCAGACCTTGTCCAATGTTATTCAATGCGACACAACTTTTGTTTAAGAGATTTTATAGGAGTTGCCTGCTTTGTGTCAGTTGACATGAGGATGTCTTTTTTGAAAGTATAATTTTAACTTTACTTGACTCTTACGGAAGGGCAGTATATCTGTTTACTTTACCTTTTATTTTTCACACGTAAAATCAACAGAGTGCTCAACTGATTAAACAATTACGGCTCAAGGCAATCATAATGTGTGCATACTTGCCAGCCAAAACTTGCTAGATTACGTTATTAAATCAAAACCCCAGCTCAGCTAAATGTATTCCACCCACTAAAATTCTACAATCTTTCATCATAATTTAAAGCAAATATAAGAAAAAGGAACTGATAGATATTTGTTTGCCGGAAATAGACTACAATAACAAGCAACGAATTTAATTAGTTACCTGTAATCGGGTACTCTCAATAGGCCATTTCCGAATTACACTCGAGTTGTTAATTCACTATAGAAACGTTAGCACGAAACCTCATTCTCGCGCTACTGTCCGCGGGTATCGGGAATGATCTTATTGAAAATTAACTATCAGGAAGCTATTTTCAAAACCATTTGCTCCTTTATTTCGAAAAAAAAACCGCGATGACCCAATACCAGGTAGAAATTTCAAGCAAAACTATACTGCCAATTCAAAAAAGATTGTCCTTTGAAAAACCTTAAACTCTAAATCTTAAACCTTAAACTCTAAACGCGCAAAGCTTAATGGAACTGAGCACAACTTTCAAGCTCAGTAGTTGAATATTGCAGCTATTTGTGAATGAATTGTTCTCGTAAGGAGATATTTACCATGTCGCTAAGAAATGGACCCCATATATGATTTCTAAACTGATTAAATGATGCTCCCATTACGCTTTGCACGCTTAGAGTCCAAGGTTTAGGGTTTTTCAAATGACAACTTTTTTTGAATTAGCTGTATATATTTTAGACCTAACTGTAGGCCCTCCAGCGATCTAGCAATACCGGTCCATCTAACCACAAGTGAATGATAGGATCATAGTGGCTAGGATGATGCAGGGCCTTTTCTAAGGATTTTCCCGTGTGGGGGGGGGCATTTTTTGAAAAGGGACCTTTCTGTGAGATAATATATTAGAGGGGGATAGCAATGGCTGAAAGCCACGTGTGTGGCAAATATACCACGCATGAATGGGGGGTCTGGGGTGTGTTCTCCCGCAGAAAATTTTTGAAATTTGACTCTCGGAAATGTCATTTCCTGCATTCTGAGCATCCAAATTTGCTCCAAAATTTATCCTAACTACACTTGTACTTGAAATAAATAAAGGAAGAAACGCACAAAAGTAAAAAAAAATAACCATCATTTATCATTACTTATTAGAGGAGGATAGCAATGGTCAGGTGTGTGGGGGTGTACTCCCCCAGAAAATTTTTGAAATTTGAACCACGGAAATGCCATTTCCTGCATTCTGAGCATCCAAGTTTGCTCTAAAATTTATGCTAACTATAGTTGTATTTGAAATAAAAGATGGAAAAATGCACAAAAAGTAAAAAAGAATATTAACTGTAATTTATCATTACTTATTAGAGGAATAATCCCAAGTAAATTTTTGAAATTTGAAACCGTGAAATGCTATTTCCTGCATTCTGAGCATCCAAAAAATAAAAAAAATATTAACAATAATTTATCATTACTTAGTGGTAAAAAAGTAACAATTCAAATCGATTTTGTTAAACAACAACGAAGGATAAAGCCTAAAACTTACTTTCCGTTTATCTATTTGTTAATCTTCGCTGGATTGTTTGTATAATTTTAGGAAAAAGGGACTTTTCCTGGGGGGGGCAAAATGTGATTTCGTGGGGGGGCACTAGGGGGGACTGGGGGGGACAAATGCCCCCCAGCTTGTATGTTAAAAAAGACCCTGGGATGACGCCAGTGTATCCAATCACAGTTATTTTAATAGATGGTTTGGAGACTCGATGAAAGTACAATATAAGTCATTAACTACGTTATTGTCCAGCTTTATGCAAGAATTTGGGCCTATCTCGTCACGTGTGTATTGTATTTTCGCTCAAATAACCAATATAAACAAGTTTGTGGTTGAGTTATCCATCCGTAACGTGAACAAATGCTCAATTTAAACATTGCTATTGGTTGTGCGGGAAAAAATACAATACACACGTGACGAGATAGGCCCAAATTCTTGCATAAACCGAAACCAACATTATTGCGCCGCTACGGAAGGCTATCCGGGTAATATAAACATAGCCTACGTTTACACTGTACTGGATAGCTTACGTAGCGCCGCATAAACCATACCGGATAGGGCTTGTTTACATATGAAATGATGGAATCGAATCAATGTCTGCATCGAAGCGCTGGTGCGGTGCTCCGCTCTTGCAAGTGGTTCGACAAACCAATCCAGTACAGCACGACTCGTGTTGTGCCGGATTGATTTTTTCAAAGCTTTCAATGTAAACACCAATCTGAGAAATTTTCGGTTTAATTCGTGATTCTAGATGGCGCCTAGCAAACAAGATATTCTGATCTTATTTGTGGGTGTATGGACGAAATGGAGGAAAGCTGCTGAGGCCCTATGTGCCACCTAGGGCGCGAAGAAGACGGGTAACAGGTAGCAGTTATGGAGCCATATTCACAAAATACGTAACGCTCGTGGGGGTAGGGGGTGTTTGATCAGGTGTTACATAGTGTCACGAGAGGGGGGAGGGGTATCGCAAGCAGTATCACGTGACGGAGGGGCGTACAGGGGAACATTTTCCCCTGTGTATAACAAAACAAGACCGTGCTTGTAAACATGTGTCCCTTGCATGACAAATCAATGTTTTCTATCAAAACACTCCTCCTGACATCGCCATGGAATACGAGACTCCCGTTTATTCAACGAACCAGCGAGAACCTGAGTGGGAAACTGTTTAGACCAAGTTTTAATAAGACACTGAAATAGTGTCGATTTATAGGTAACGTTGTGAATCTGTTATTGTATATTAAATCTGTGAGTACTTTTTTTTGGGGGGGGGGTGGTTGGTTGGCTCAGAGCAGTGAACTCTATTTAGACTGGAACGATAACTTGGATAAAAAATTGGCAAAAACAGCGTCACGTATTTTGTGAATGGCCGCTATAGCTTGCTCACTCTTTAAAATGACGTCCACGATATTTTCGCAATAGAATGACGGGGGCTGAAGCTGTTTACACTTGGGGCGTGGATTCGCGAACGAAGCAAAAACCTATCCGGTACCTGACTGTAAACGTAGCCCAAATAAAATTGTAGTCATTGTCTGTTTATGAGATTGATCTTAAAATGCAGGAAATAGCCCTAACCCCTGGAGTTTTCTCGTGTTTTAGTCGACGGACTGATTTAAAATCCCGGATACGGACATGGTCGTATACCGCAATTCCAATATTCCAATTCTTTTATAATATTTAACAATTATGGGCGAGGTGATTATCGGGGAATATTCGCCAAGACGAAGTCGTAGTGAATATTCCCCGATAATCACCGAGCCTGAGGCGAATAATTGTTTTAATATTTTGGCACAAGCTTTTTTGTATTTTTCTTTTCTGAATTCATTTTAATTTCGCTTATTTCTTTATCACTAACTTCAACAAAACCACAGTATAGGAAAACTACAGTAGGGCCACTTAGCGTGAAAAAGTGTCCACATTGTTTACTGGCTGCAAACTGAATTTACATATTGGCAGCCAGTAAACGGCAGCAGTTCACTATAAAATTGTATTACAGAGTAATGATTTTGGCCGCGTAAGGCACCTGGGACCTAGCTTAAATAATTCCCACTTTTCTCTCCCCTAAGTGGCCCTACTGGTTGTCTCCCTATACTGTGACAAAACGGCTAGCAGCCATTTTGAAAATTTCGATTTTGTTATATTCACCTGTAGGTGAAAATAACAGATTAATACGTCAAATTTGACCAATCACCTTGTAGGATTTGTTATGTTCACTTGTGCAAAAATACTAAAATTACATATTAAATGTATTGAAACGTTTTTAATACCTAATTTAGATAGTGTAGTAATTAATGTATATAATTAATTAATATAATAATTAATATAGGGCCCACAGTAATTGGTTTACACTGTTGTGGTGTCCCTGCCATTTTTGTCCATGTTTATTGTGTAGATGTCTATTTGCTGTTCTGTTAAGTGTTTTTGGCAAAGTTTAATAAATAAATAAATAAATAAATAAATCTGTGCATGTAATGCGCATTCAAATTTAGCTACTTATTGTAGCTATTTAATGTGTAATTTTTCTATTAAACATTAAACATTATAAGTAATTCATATCCGTGTTTATATATATATTGAAAAGAGTCGATGAAGACGAATTGTTTCTTTCCTTTGGGACTTACCATTAGATATTTGAGCGGGGGTTGGGCAAATATAAAAAAAAAATTCGCGCACAGAAAAAGTCTAGAAAAAAATATCGTGCACAACAAATCTATTGAAAAAAAATCGAGCAAGAACTATAGGGCTGAATTTCGTAATAAAATCGTAATACAATTGATTTAAAAGATTAAAATGGTCTTTTACGGCAATCGAAAATTTTTTTAGGGTATCTTTAAAAAAATATTTGCAAAGGAATGGTGTAGAAAAAATAATCTTGCCAACAGTTGAGGAATGAAAAAAAAATCATGCACAAAAAAATTGCCCTCCTCAAACATCTAATGGTCCGTCCCTTCTACGATCTATCATGCACGGGGTTACATATAGATTGACCTCGAGTTTCGCGCCATTCCTCGGTTCGCACGCAACTGAAACGTGGTAGGCCTATCATTGAGCGTATTTTACAGTCCTTCAGGAGCAGGTTAATTAAGGCCTAATTCCACGACGAGCGAAATGCGAAAAATTTCGAGCGAAAACACATTTGTGCGAAAATTTTGTCTCGTAGTAATTTCCACAGTGGAGAAAAATTCGCCAAAACACAAGCATTTGATTGGCTTCGCTATTTTGTCATCCAAAACACAAGCATTTCATTGGCTTCGCTCTTTCCATTTCGCATCGGAGTAGAAACGAATTTAACTACCCGGCGAAGAGAAATATTTCGCAGAGAAACACTCCAAAATCATGTTGCACATGCGTTCAACCTTTTCGCGCGAAATTTTTCGCATTTCGCTTGTAGTTGAATTAGGCCTTTATACGAAGACCGGCTATCCACCGGGTAGCGATATTTTCAAGATTCCTAAAACAACCCGCTGATTGGTATAACCGGCCGAGATTAAACTTTAGTATGGTGGCCGAGCGTTGCCACTCGTTTTTTTTGTACATTTTACATTATTTTAAAGATTTTTTTACTTTTTATTTTTTTAATTAAAATGAAAAATAAAAATAAATTAAAATGAAATACAAAATAAATTAAAATGAAATACAAAATAAATTAAAATGAAATACAAAATAATTTACAATTAAAATTAAAGTAAAAGTGAATTTCACCATGGCCGAGGGCTGCCACTACCAAAATATTCTTTATAATTGTTTTTTTAATTAAAGTGAAAAATAAAAATAAATTAAAATGAAAAATAAAAGTAAATTAAAATGAAATACAAAATACTGATTTACAATTAAAATTACAAAGTAAAAGTGAATTTCACCATGGCCGAGAGCTGCCACTACCATAATGCACAGCGACCCGAGAGAAATTCCCATGGGCCGAGCAGTGGCCGAGCAGTGGCCGAGCGCTATCATAACATCCCATGAACCTTTGCCCGCGCGGAAGGCAACATGGCGGAGAAATGGCGAAAGTTCAAAGAAGATATGAAAAAAAAACGCTTGAGTGGGAAGAGCCAAAAAGGGAAAGATGTTTCCAAACGTGAAATAACTGTTCAAATGTTAAGCGCGGACGTGTTGGGCAAGGCCCAAAAGTATTCACGTATCGGCCCAAGGGAATTTGTCCAGTTATATGACGACGACGATGAAGATCTAGATCGATTTTATACAAAAGAAGAGATGACAATTGAACGAGTGAAGGATGCATGCCTGAAACATTTTGAACCGAAGGTTGGAAACAATGTTGTATGTGATATTCTTGCCGGTGAGCAA
>CACRXK020016750.1:0-11120 GCA_902702795.2 Paramuricea clavata | reverse complement strand
TGTGGAAATAAGCTTAAACACGAAAACGAGACTGAGGGGCCAGGCCCCTTAAACACGGGGGGCCAGGGCCCGTGTTTAAGCTTATTTCCACATTTAATATTCAAAATCCTAAATTCTTTTTTATGTATGTGTTAAAGAAGGATGTTCTGCTCCTCTGACCATAGTCCGTGAGAAACAAACTTAAAATCCATTCCATTTATGGCGGTGCTAAGTCGAAAACAGTGTAATCGTGATGTAAATCACGTAATTACCGGAGGGGTGTATTAACATGCGTTGAAATAATATTTTATTGCAAGTTGCTGCAATTTTGTTGCTCGTATTACTTTACCTTAACGGTAAAAACATCTTTTTTAAAAATTTTTAATCAAATGCAAGGGGGGGGGGGGAGCACAGAGGCAACCCTAGGGTGAACAAAGAGGGGACCACAGGGAATTTTTAAAAAAATTAAAAAGTGCCCCAAACCACTTCAAACTTTCTCAAAATTGTTGAAAAGCTTTTCTCTCATTAAAACAATCACTTTCAGCTGATAAAAACATATTTTTAAAAATTTTGATCAAATGCAAATTAGGGAAGACCCACAGGCAACCATAGGGTCAACAAAATGGGAACCACAAGAAATTTTTCAAACATTCTAAAAGTGCCCCAAAAAAGAAATCTCTCAGATCAAAACGATCATTTTCAACTCACGGAGAAACGTTTTGAAAAATTTGGGTGAAATAGAAGGGGGGGCACACAAACATAGGATGAAGAAAGGGGGATCACAGCATTTTTTTAAAAATTCACAGAAAAATTAAAAAAAGTGGCCCAAAAAAGTTTTGAAATATTTGGCTCAAATGCAAAGGGGGCCACAGTAACCCTGACGTCAACAAAGGGAAGACCATTGGAAATTTTTTCAAAAGTGCAAAAAGAGACCCAAGCCACTGCAAACTTTCTGAAAATTGTCGAAAACGATTCCTCTCATCAAAACAATAACTTTCCACTGATAAAAACAGCTTTGAACAATTTGGGTCAAATGGAAAGGTCAGGCCATTGAAGGAAAATTTTCATATCATTCTTGTATAATAATACTTTGTTAACAATACACAACTAATTGAAACTGACCTTTTCAAGTACTTCATCTGCAAATCCAATTGAACTATTTGACAACATCCAAAAATGACAACACGTGGGACTTAATCGGCTTGTACACATTGGTATTTTGTTACATATAGTTGAATTACTGTTGCCTAAAATGAGTAAGATTAACTGATTAGCTTCAATGCTCTCAATGTATATGTAACATAAGACGTTCACGCTAATTATACCAGCGTAAGATAAGGTTTTTACCCCTGCCCCTATGTGTAACATAAGGTGTTCACGCTTATATCACTGTAAGATAAGGTTCATACCCCTGCCCCTATGTGTAACATAAGGTGTTCACGCTTATATCAGTGTAAGATAAAGTTTATACCCTTGCCCCTATGTGCAACATAAGGTTTTCACGCTTATATCAGTGTAAGATAAGGTTTATACCCCTGCCCCTATGTGTAACATAAGGTGTTCACGCCTATATCAGTATAAGATAAGGTTTATATCCCTGCCCCTATGTGTAACATAAGATGTTCACGCCTATATCAGTGTAAGGTAAGGTTTATACCCCTGCCCCTATGCGCAACATAAGGTGTTCACGCCTATATCAGAATAAGATAAGGACTTTATACCCCAGCCCCTATGTGTAACATAAGGTTTTCACTCCTATATCAGTGTAAGATAAGGTTTATACCCCTGCCCCTATGTGTAACATAAGCTGTTCACCCCTATATCAGTGTAAGGTAAGCTTTATATCCCTGCTCCTATGTGTAACATAAGCTGTTCACCCTTATATCAGTGTAAGGTAAGGTTTATACCCCCTATGTGTAACATATAAAGGCATTCACCCCTATATCAGTGTAAGATAAGGTTTATACCCCTGCCCCTATTTGAAACATAAGGTCTTCACGCCTATATCACTGTAAGATAAGGTTTTTACCCCTGCCCCTATGTGTAACATAAGGCGTTCATGCCTATATCAGTGTAAGATAAGGTTTATACCCCTGCCCCTATGTGTAATATAAGGCAATCACCCCTATATCAGTGTAAGATAAGGTTTATACCCCTGCTCCTATGTGTAACATAAGGTTTCCACCCCTATATCAGTGTAAGATAAGGTTTATACCCCTGCCCCTATGTGTAACATAAGGCGTTCACCTCTACATCAGTGTAAGATAAGCTTTATACCCCTGCCTCTATGTGTAACATAAGGCGTTCACCCCTACATCAGTGTAAGATAAGGTTTATACCCCTGCCCCTATGTGTAACATAAGGCGTTCACCCCTACATCAGTGTAAGATAAAGTTTATACCCCTGCTCCTATATGTAACGTAAGCTGTTCATGCCTATATTAGTGTAAGATAGGGTTTATACCCCTGCCCCATATGCAACATAAGGTGTTCACTCCTATATCAGTGTAAGATACGGTTTTTACCCCTGCCCCTATGTGTAACATAAGGTGTTCACCCCTATATCAGTGTAAGATAAGGTTTATACATCTGCCCTATATGTAACATAAGGTGTTCACCTCTATATCAGTGTAAGATAAGGTTTATACCCCTGCCCCTATATGTAACATAAGGTTTAAGGTAACGTTTATACCCCTGCCCCTATATGTAACCCTGATGTAACATAAGGTATTCACTCCTATATCAGTGTAATATCAGGTTTATACCCCTGCACCTATATGTACATAACATAAGGTGTTCACTCCTATATCAGTGTAAGATAAGGTTTATACCCCTGGTTATATAATATATAAGGTTTATACCACCTAAGGTTTATACCCCTACATGCAACATAAGGTGTTCACACCTATATAAGTGTAAGATAACATTTATATCCCTGCCCCTATATGTAACATAAGGTGTCCACCCTATATCAGTGTAAGATAAGATTTATATTCCTGCCCCTATATGTAACATAAGGTGTTCACTTCTATATCAGTGTAACATAAGGTTTATACCCCTGCCCCTATGTGTAACATAAGGTGGTCACGCCTATATTAGTGAAAGATAAATATTTATCCCTGCCCCTATGTGTAACATAATCAAGGCATTCACGCCGATATAAGTGTACGATAAAGTTTATACCCCTGCTCCTATATGCAACATAAGGCGTTCACCCCTATATCAGTGTAAGATAAGGTTTATACCCCTGCCCCTATATGTAACATAAGGTGGTCACGCCTATATCAGTGTAAGATAAGGTTTATACCCCTGCCCCTATATGCAACATAAGGCGTTCACCCCTATATCAGTGTAAGATAAGGTTTATACCCCTGCCCCTATGTGTAACATAAGGCGTTCACCCCTATATCAGTGTAAGATAAGGTTTATACCTCTGCCCTATATGTAACATAAGGTGTTCACCTCTATATCAGTGTAAGATAAGGTTTATACCCTTGACCCTATATGTAACATAAGGTGTTCACGCCTATATCAGCGTAAGATAAAATTTTTACCCCTGCCCTATGCGTAACATAAGGTGTTCACCCCTATATCAGTGTAAGATAAGGTTTATACCCCTGCCCCTATACGCAATATAAGGTGTTCACACCTATATAAGTGTGAGATAAGATTTATACCCCTGCCTCTATATGTAACATAAGGCGTTCACCCCTATATAAGTGTAAGATAAGATTTATACCCCTGCCCCTATATACAACATAAGGCGTTCACTCCTATATAAGTGTAAGATAAGATTTATACCCCTGCCCCTATATGTAACATAAGGCGGCATTCACCCCTACATCAGTGTAAGATAAGGTTTATACCCCGCCCCTATATCCAACATAAGGTGTCCACCCCTATATCAGTGTAAAATAAGGTTTATACCCCTGCCCCTATATGTAACATAAGGTGTTCACGCCTATATAGGGGTAAGATAAGATTTATACCCCTGCCCCTACGTGTAAAATAAGGGGTTCACCCCTATATCAGTGTAAGATAAGGTTTATACCCCTGCCCCTATATGTAACATAAGGTGGTCATGCCTATATCAGTGTAAGATAAGGTTTATACCCCTGCCCCTATATGTAACATAAGGTGGTCACCCCTATATCAGTGTAAATAAGGTTTATACCCCTGCCCTTATATGCAACATAAGGCATTCACCCCTATATCAGTGTAAGATAAGGTTTATACCCCTGCCCCTATATGTAACATAAGGTGGTCACGCCTATATCAGTGTAAGATAAGGTTTATACCCCTGCCCCTATATGCAACATAAGGTGTCCACCCTGATATCAGTGTAAAATAAGGTTTATACCCCTGCTCCTATATGCAACATAAGGTGTTCACGCCTAATTCAGTGTAAGATAAGGTTTATACCCCTGCCCCTATATGTAACATAAGGCATTCACCCCTATATCAGTGTAAGATAAAATTTTTACCCCTGCCCCTATGTGTAACATAATTAAGGCATTCACACCTATATAAGTGTAAGATAAGGTTTATACCCCTGCTCCTATATGTAACGTAAGGTGTTCACGCCTATATCAGTGTAAGATAAGGTTTATACCCCTGCCCCTATATGTAACATAAGGTGTTCACTCATATATCAGTGTAAGATAAGGTTTATACCCCTGCCCCTATATGAAACATAAGGCGTTCATCCCTATATCAGTGTAAGATAAGGTTTATACCCCTGCCCCTATATGTAACATAAGGTGTTCACCCTGTATCAGTGCAAGATAAGGTTTATACCCCTGCCCCTATATGCAACATAAGGTGTTCATGCCTATATCAGTGTAAGATAAGATTTATACCCCTGCCCCTATATGTAACATAAGGCATTCACCCCTATATCAGTGTAAGACAACTCGGCACTCCGCAACAGAGCACCCCCTACAAGATCATGCTGGATCCATCCCTGTGTTCACTCCGATATTAGTGTAAGGTAAGGTTTTCACCCCTGCCCCTTTGTGTAACATAAGGTGTTCACCCCTGCCCCTATATGTAACATAATGTGTTCACCAAGTGGCCGCAACCCGCTCCAAACTTTCTGAAAATTATCGACAACGATTCCTCTCATCAAAACAATAACTTTCGACTCATAAAAACAGCTTTGATCAATTTGATTGAAATGGAAAGGGCGACCATTGAAGGAACATTTTCATATCATTCTTGTATAATCATAGTACTGAGGGGTAAAAAAATACCTGTGGTTCCGGTTCCCGACCGACCCTATTTTTTTCTACCGACCCTATTATTTTTTCAACGCGATTGACCGTGCGACCTTATTTTCTCCAGGTGGTTGCGGGCTTCTCATACAGCATGCCAAAGTGGCGTCTGTTGTCACACTAATTATTGAACCGAATTGCCTACATTTTTCCATAGGAAATACGCATCTCTCTGCAACTGGCCCAGAAAAAACCCTGCCAAAACCATGAAAAAAAATATTCAAAAAAAATATATTTCCGACCTACCGACCCTAATTTTTTCATGATATGAAACCGGAGCCACAGGTATTTTTTTATGCCTGAGTTTGCTAACAATACACAACTAATTGGAGCTAACCTTTTCAAGTACTTCATCTCCAAATCCAGTTGAACTATTTTATAACATCCAAAAATGACAATACGTTGGACTTGATTAGCTTGTACACATTGGTATTTTGTTACATAGTTGAATTGATGTTGCCTACGATGAGTAAAATTAACTGATTAGCTGCAATGCTCCCAACATTATTACAAGGTATGTTACATATAGGGTCAAACATAATGACACAATGTTTAATTAAAGACAGAGAAAGTGACGTAATATTTTCAAGTTAATTCCAGTACGAGTCGTGTTACATATAGGGGCTGGAGTGAACACTTTATGTTGCATATAGGGGTAGGGGTGAACACCTTATCTCTCTGTAAGATAAGGTGTTCACCCCTGCCCCTATATGGACATAAAGTGTTCACCCCTGCCCCTATATAGGGGTGAATACCTATACTTCCATATAGGGGCAAGGGTAAAAACTTTATCTTATGACACTGATACTGTATAGGGGTGAACCCTTGTGTTGTATATAGGGGCAGACATGGAAACCTCTTATAACATAGCATTTGTAAATTATGAATGCTGATTGGCTAAGAGCCCTGTTGATATAACTCAATGTCAATACGGAAACAATGGAAAATTTCTTTCTTTATATTTCTTTGTGCTATATTAGAAAACAAATATAAAATTTTTTTCCGTATTGACATATAGTTATATCAACACTTGTGGAAATTGGGAAAACTCGAAATTGTGTGAAAACACTCTGTTCATGTGTAACATTAGGTTTTTACCCCTGCCCAAATATGAGGTGTTCACCCCTATATCAGTGTAAAATAAGGTTTATACCCCTGCCCCTATATCCAACATAAGGTGTCCACCCCTATATCAGTGTAAAATAAGGTTTATACCCCTACCCCTATATGCAACATAAGGTGTTCACCCCTATATAAGGGTAAGATAAGATTTATACCCCTGCCCCTATATGTAACATAAGGAGTTCACCCCTATATAAGTGTAAGATAAGGTTTATACCCCTGCCCCTATATCCAACATGAGGCATTCACCCCTATATCAGTGTAAGATAAGGTTTATACCCCTGCCCTTATATGTAACATAAGGTGTCAACCCCTATATAAGTGTAAGATAAGGTTTATACCCTTGCCCCTATATGCAACATAAGGTGTCCACCCCTATATAAGTGAAAGATAAGATTTATACCCCTGCCAATTAACAGTAACAGTAACAAATGGCTTTATTAGCATGACTTCACATACAAGTATTGCTAAAGCTTATTAGTTAATTATAAATAGTTACAAATGCAAAATGTTCTGTGGTAATATGACACTGTGAGTAATACAAGAAATAAAAATGAAGTTATTGATATAAAGAAAGGCATAGTTAACAAATGAATACTCTATTTACAGTATACAGTATATGTAATTGAAGAAGTTTGGGAGTTAGTTCGATAGCCTATTGACTGTCAGCATTCCGAGCTTCAAGGCATTTAGATCTCTTCTCAAAACATAAAGAGATAAATTTTGATAATTTTATCACGGTTTCTTTATCAGTTGATTTCATTATCTCAACTGATAAACTGTGTTCGTTTAAATCTGTTTCATTGGTGGGATCACTTTCCAAGTCATTTAAAAAGTTTTCTCAGAGACTACTATAGGCTTCACAGGATGTTAGGAAGTGATGTTCCGTTTCAATTTCTCCTGCCTGGCAGACCTTGCATATTCGGTCTTCTCGCGGAATGTTTTCGTATCTACCGAGTTCAATCATTAGTTTATGGTTACTTAGTCGGAGCTGTGTTAAATGTTTTCTTTGGTTTGAATTAGTTATGGTAGTCAAATAAGTTTCAAGCTCATAGTCTTCCTTTATGCTTGTGTAGAAGGTAAGTTTGGATGAGTTTTCAAGTTTATGTCTCCAGAATCTCTGGTAGTTTTCTTTAGTATCTTTAACGCATGATTCAACTAGATTGGTTGTAAGTGAATCTAGGTCAGGGATTGCTCTATTACAATTCAAGGTTTTCACTATATCCATTGCTTTTCCATAGAAAGAATTGCTCTTTTTAATAAATAAATCTTTTGATATGAGGAAAGCTTGTTTTGAAATGGTTGTTTCAGGAAGTGAATTAAGATGAGTGACGTACTTGAAGATTCTTTTGAATATATTGATAGTTAATGGATATTTTCCCAGTTCGCTTCTTGAGGCGATATTACTCGTCTTTCTGCCAACGCCCAAGTAGAGCTTACAGAATTTTAAGTGTACTTTTTCAACCGGCAGTTTATCCCAATTGATAAAATCGTTTTTGATATATACACCCCAAACTTCTGCATTGTACAGAAGAATGGGGCAAATTATGCTGTCGAAAATTTTAATAGCAGATTTGGGGTTAAGTTGGTGTAGATTGAGCCGTCTTCTGATGCTATAGAGCGCATGCAGGGCTTTTTCACTCAGCTGTTTGATAGCCAAGGAAAAATTACCATTGTGATTAAGCTTTATGCCTAGGTAACAGTATTCCTGTACAACAGATATCTTTTCATTTCCTAGTGTGAAAATTGGCTTCGCTTTTTTTGTTTTCCTTTTTTCAAAAATCATAATTTGGGTTTTCTTTAGGTTCAAAATCACATTGGGATCCCCCCCCCCCAGCATAACAGAGGGGAAATAAGGTGACACTGACCCCTCCTCCTATTTTTCAAGGTGACTTTTCCAATTTATTTAATTCCGAGTAGAAATGTCTGGAAAAATTCATGTCTTGGATGTACGTTATAATCTTCGGAATTCTGCAAAATGCATGAAATCGCAATTCAGGGACCCTAGATTTCAAAGTTTTTCGGACCCTCCATGCCTTCGGCGTGAGGTTGCAAGTAAAATATAGCTGAAGTTAATAAATTAAAGCTTTACAAAATCTCTCTTCAGACTCGCACCAGTCGCGTGTTCGCCAAACCTCGACGGCTCATATTTTTCGTTCTGCCTTTTTTTCCTGTTTTGCCCCCCCCCCCCAGTGAAAATTCCTTAAAAAAGGCACTGAGCCGCAACAAGTGCAATTTCAAACTGGGTTCAGCAGAACTCTTCCCAACCATAAAACCGATGTCTTCAACTTCTAAGACTGTATTGAATTCATATGATTGATAGTATACGACGAATTAACTTTACTACCATTTATTTGAAGGAGTTTGTTTTGGCCTTCGACGTCGCGTTGCCGTCCTAAAATCGCAAGTTCTCTAGTGCTAGCCTGCGAATCTGCGGAAAGGAGGGACCGCCCGTAGTCAAGTAGTGCCAATAATAACAAGCTTTCTTTGATAGTGATTGCAACTACCTGAAAATGCAAAGCGACAATCGTCGTTTCGAGCAAATACAGCCCTTTTAATATCCTTCGATATAAAACAGATCTTCTAATTTACCGATCAACTGAATTGCAACTAAAAAAGTTAGCAGTGTGTTTTGTGCTTTTTATCTAACTTATAAGAACCTAAAAATGTAGCATTGCTACTTGTTTATGTCATATCAAATTTATAAACACGATTAAAAACCTAATTTAAACTATTTTAAGTTCTAAGGTTTAAGTTTCACGCCAGGATACCAGCTATTTCGCCATTTTGTAGGTACCCGTCTACTTTCTGGTTCGCCTTCATTTTAACAAATCAGATCACGATCCAAAAAAGCTCGTGATTTGATTGGATAAATGATATGATCCGTTTATCCCACCAAGCTTGGAAGAGTTCAAGAGTTTGGGTTATAAAATAAGGTGGCCAATCAAAATCAACAAATTTTCCGACGGGGTATATAAACACGTGGCATGCATTGCCAAAAGCGTTTACACACCCTTTGAGTGTGATTTTCGTAAACGGAAATAATTCACCGTTCGGACTGAGCATTAATACACTGCGGTGAATGAAAAAGGTGGAATGGCCATGCGGAACGGCTGCGAATGCAAATTTCTTTCGTGACAATTTAAATTCCTTGACACTTCTCTGTCGTTTTAGTTTTTCAAATTGAGAAATACATTTATTTTAAGTGTAATTTTGTAAGAATGCAAAAGGCATGCACATAAAAATAATATTTTAACCCGTCTGTATTATGGAAGTCCATGGTCTGTACAGCCACAAAATAAGAAGGTACAGCAGAAGCGTCACTCGAGTCGGTTCTCTTATTGTTTTACGTCCACGAAAATTTTAACTCGCTCACGCCATCCTGGCTAGTACAACCGGAAGTTTTATCAGGTTTTGGTAGGTACAAAGTGCCGGTTGTACTAGCCAGGATGGCGTGAATAATGACCAATCGCTTGTAAAAGCGCGGACAAATACTTGCTTGAGTGACGCATCTGCTGTACCTTCTTATTCTGTGGTACAGCTAACGAAACACAAAGAATCAACAAACGGCGCATTAGCCAATCAGCATTAGGCCAAAAACAATTTTAACAAATTAATAAACGAATGTCAAACGGTGAAAATAGATTTGAAAAGTAAACACTGCATTTACTGGCTTCCTGAAGCGAATTCCGTGCATTCTTCTGAATGGACGAGCTGTGGTTTGATTAGAATTCTATTTCTGTTCTGCAATCTGATTGGTCATTGTTCTCTAAGTGGCTTCATTTACTGTAGACGCACTGTAATTAAACTGTGGTGTGGTGTAATTTTTGGGAGGGGTGTAACTATTGGCAGGGTGCGGGTTTGTGGTAACTTCTCCTGTTAAGGAACGAATCGTCCCCTGTAATATAAAGTAAAGACATATATAACCGCTGCGCTTGCGTAATGCGGGCGTCTTTTAGTGTTGATTTTAAGACAGCGTGTTTTGTATTTTTAAATCGGTAAGAAATAAAGAGTTATTTGACAATTATAAAGAGAATCTGCCTTGTATACAGACTATTTAACGACCGTTCTAACAGACGAGAACATTTGGTCCTTTTCGGAGCCGGATCTATTGACAAACGAGTGAGAAATTTTGCTATTTTAATACGATTGGCGTCAACTAAGACAAACATGGCCGAAGGGCAGGAAAAAGACATATCTGAGACAACGACAACTATGCAAGCTGACCTTATTGACCAAGAAAGCGTTAAAAGTGGAAGTACCGTAAGTACAAAGATTCAAAGTCTACGAAATAATAAGAAATTAGCCAAAAGTAGAATGACTAAAGCCAAAAAGCAGTTGAGTGACCTTATTGAAAATCGACCACAAGATGTGGCACTACCTAGCAAGAATGCTGTAAGAAGAGCCGTACATTAAATTAATTCTGACATGAATATTATTACAAAGATTATCGATAGTTTGAAAGGAGTGTATGCCATGACTGAGGACAATGAAGAGACTAATACAGTAATATATACATTAGACAAAGAGTTAGAGGACATTGGATATTCAGTTGATGTAATTATTGAAGGAGCAGAAAAACATATAGAAGATAGAATTAATGCAGGGGAGACCGAGTCAGTATTACTTTCACTTAAATCGCATGTTAGTGTGGATAAAGATTCAGTACCCTCCAATGTACTCCCCAATGTACCCCCCAATGTACCCTCCAATGTACCCTCCAATGTACCCCCAATGTACCCTCCAA
>CACRXK020016749.1:0-11120 GCA_902702795.2 Paramuricea clavata | reverse complement strand
TTTTTCCCAATATATTTGGCCGCAGGATATTTTTTTTGCCTCTCATAATAACGGCTTACAGTAACTTTAGGCTTTCATATAGCTATCATCGGAGACGTAGCAGGGGTTTTCAGTCAGAGGAGGCCGAGAACTGAATCCCAAGATGGGCCAAGGAATTTTCACTGTGCTTTATTTTATATATGGTTATGTCTTAATGTTCCCCACACTAAAGCGTGCAAGTTTACTTACAAAGAATGTATAACTGCACCAAAACCTAAAACATGCAGGGATAGAGTAGAGTACTCGAAAATGGGGGAGGGTACAGTATATGAATGACCTGTAACCTTGGGGGGTTCGGGGGCAATGCTCCCCCGAGAAAATTTTAAAATTTGAACCTCGGAAATGCTATTTCCTGCGTTTTCAGCCATGGATAATTATCTTAAGCCCAGATTTTCTCAGGGGGGGGGGCAACAATTTTGCCAGGGAACACCACTGGCTATCGTATGTCAGAGGCTCCAAAGGCGGTAGATTCCCTGTGATGTTATCCACTGTTCACCCCGTGTTCTTTTGAGCATATGAGCCTGCTCAAAAATGCAAAATCTTGCAAGCCTGTGGACGCAATACTGAAGTGAAGAGCATCAGTAGAGTTACATGTAGAAAATTTTTTTTGAGCGCTCTCTTTTGCATGATATTTTTTTTCTCGATTGTGTGCTGCATGAATTTTTTTTCTTTGTCCTTGGGTTGCAGGAAATTTTTTTTCGAAATCTTCCACCCCCCCCCCCCTCAAAAGTCAAATGGTCCGCCCCTAATTTCGCTTTGAAATGCGTGCGTTTACTGTAAAATGTAATGAAATCGACAACTTGACCTTGCCCTTGACACCTTGTACTGCCTCAGCACTGAAATGTTTTTTTGACAACGATAATTTAACAGTGTTTCTTGGATATTTTCCTTGTTTAACTAGTAGAACCGAACATACAAGTGCATTAGAAGACTAAGCGAGAGTTTTGTATAGAAATGCTCTGTTTACGGGAAGTTATTTTGCATTCGCTAGCGTCAACAAAAGCCGGATTTTCACAGTTTGATTATCATGTCGATAGATAAAAGCTTTGTAAGGGACCGGTCATAAAGTAGAGGGGGGGGTGGGCTATGAAAATTGATTTTTTAAAGACTGGTTTACAGTGACCCACCCTCAAATTGTGACAATAAATTGAGGTGGCCCACCCCTAGATTAGAGCAGAAATCTTAGTGACCCCCCCCCACCCCGTCATGTAGATAATGTACTGTACGGTAATGTAGATAGGTGCGCGTACGTTGGCAGCATTGGCTTACCACGATTCTTTACTAGTTTAGTCAGAATCCCCGAAAAATCTCCGAGATTGAAATGTTGTAACACGCCGCCCGACTCTTGAACATAATTCAACTATGTCCAAACATAATGCATGATAGTACATCTGTACATTGAGTAGACTACGGTAACTAGAACACTTCCCAATGTACTGTATACAAATGTGAATTCCTGTTGTTTAATATATAAAGTTAATAGGTTAAAGAGATTTCGCAAAAGTTTTTATTTGCTATTTATTAATTAAATTGTGAGACGTGAATAATTTTACCTGACCCACCCCTAATGCAGTGCATAAATTTTCCTGACCCACCCTTTTCGACGTGTTGAAAAATAGTGACCCACCCCCAATTTTTCATAGCCCACCCCCCCCCCTCTACTTTATGACCGGTCCCTAACTTCAATTGAAAACATTTTAAACCACCCGTATTTCTATAGAATATATGTTAGTGATATTAACATTCAACTTCTTTCTGTTTGAACCCAAATTTGTACTTGTTTTGCGTTTTACAAGGCTGTCAAGCTCGCGACGATTGGCAGGCTTGACTGCAGATTTAGCGTGTCAAATGTCTTCTTGTTTGTGTCAAGATTATAATATTCTATTGCTGTTCAAACACAAACGAGATATTCTATACACTGGAAACGTAGAGTACATTTTACTCAGTCTTTGTCTCGAGCAAGAAAATTATAAAGATTAAACAGGCATTCAAAAATATACAACAACTACGAACATCTCGTTATTTCTTCGCGAAAATCTTCAAGTTTCAATGGAAATCTGGCGCATGCGCAACAAATTTCCCAGCTGCTTCACAGTTTAATGTATTCAGTTGTGTAACTCGCGGCCGTCAGTATTGATTATGACGTCCCCAAGAATCGAATGCTCGCGTCATTTTTGTCGCGTCACGAAATCGCGAAAGACCGTGTCGCTTGCAGATTTCAGTACAAAAACATAAGGGAAACAGCATTCGAATGGTGAAAATTTTGTTTTTGGGGTTAAAATTTTGCAAACCAATGGTAAGTGTTTTATATAACATTTATTGTTGTTTCATATCAAATTTCTTTCGTTAGAAATTGCAAATCAAATAACCCAGTGTATTACCACGAGGCTCGGAGGCTGTCATAGCTGCAGCATAAAATTTCGAAACTGATATTATCAACTAAACATATAAATGTCTAACAAAGTCATGGTTTGGATATGTAAATCATTCTCCATTTTAAGGTTAACACGTATAAAAACTGCCTATAGTAATATAAATGTTCAAATCTTAATACAGTTCTGTCACTCAACGCAATCCAAGACAGTCTGCCAGTCAACAATATTGAAATATTGAAACTTTAAATTCAACATAATTTTCATTCAGTTTTCATAGACCCTTCATAAGTGCTGAATCTTGATATACTTTCTGTTTTTTCTTCCTGTCTTTCTTGCTCTTAATTCTTGGTTGTTGAACTTTAAAATGTAATGCAAACGCATTTTCACAAATAACTCAATGAGGTACATGCTTGGGAAATAAGGACACTCTGATACACAAAACTTTGGCAATTTTGCAATTATGTGCTCTGCAATTTTTGGTCTTTGGATATTACAACTAATTTCATCAACAACTTTGCTCTCTATTTTAGTGACATACTGAATAAATTCATCTTGAGGAACAGTCAGTCCTCCAAAGTCACTCTTGTTTCCATAAGCTTTAAAATAGCACAGTAGCTGGCTGCTGTTGGTCAGGCTGGTCATGGTAAGCTTCTGTGCACAAGTAAGGCATTTGTGTTTCCCCAGGCATTTTCGCAGTAGGTATCCTGCAACATACGTCAGTGCATTCATGGACATTAAATTCTTCTCAACTTCCTCACGCTTGTAGTCTTTCTCGTCGATTACAGGTCCTTTCTTGGTGTTCTTTTGAGTACCTGGACAAGGATCTGACAAGGCTGACAAGCTGGATTGGTCCTTCATGGTCACCAAAAACAAAATCATTTGTTTTTAAAAATTTAAAAACATAATTCCTCTTCGTGGTTAAATTCATGATTTGTAGTGGCTAAAATCTCCGCAGTCTATGTTCTTCGTGTCTGCAGGAACCGGCGTTAAACTTAAAAAAGACAAAGTATAAAAGAAATCAATTTTACATTGATTTAAAATATAGCCCCCTAACCTAAGTCCACACTATTCTGCAACTTCCATGCCAAAAACAACACGAACAGTAAAGAAACTCACCCGAAACTGGCAAGGGTTCTTGACGTTCGAACAATCGAAAAACTTCATCATCGAGGCTTCAGGCTCAGCGTTGACCAAAAACCAAACAATATTTTCAAACATACATCGTTATTCCCAGAATGTAGTACTTTTAAGTGTACATGCTTTATAGTTTCTGAAACTTTGTCTTTGTTTTTCGTATTCACATTTGAAGCATGGACGTCATGGGCCATGGCACTTCTCACTCCTCGAGTCATATAATTTCATTTTTTATCGATATCAACAAATTCTTTAAGGCATTTTCTTGTGGAAAATTTAGAATGACATCCCTTCCTGCAAAATTTGTGAAAGTCCAGCATTCCTGATGGATATATTCTTTGAAATCGTTGTTTTAGTGTCCAAATTTTGTATTTTCCCATATGCTTCCAGACAAAAAAAACACATGACACGGTCTTTTGCTTCGCGCATGCGCATTAACCTTGGGGGGACAGGAAATTCCGCGAGTTACACAACTGAATATCATTAAAGCTAGATTACAGTCCATTCTGCGCATGTGCGGGCTTTGTTTACATTTTTTGTTTTGGTTTGGATCCACTTCAATTGTATAATATGAAGCATAGCGGCTATGCACTATATAAATGGAGTCCGAGTCAGGAGTGGAGTTGTTAATTTTTTTAAAATTGTCTTCTGAAAGACAAGCAATTAACTATTTTGAAAGATCATGAATGGAAGATATATTGTTGATCAATTCGGCATTTGTTTTTTGTGTGCCTCGTTGATGAAACATTCAGAAGAGACCGACAAAGCCGACCCAAAGGTGCGAGTCATTGTGTTGATTATATTAATGTTCAGCATTGTAAAATAAACTTTGGAAGTGTCAAAGTAATCACTAATTTTTCCTTGGGGTATTTGTTCGTCAAAGCACATTGCCAAAGTCATTGTTGCTGTCATGGCAGAAGCACTCGGAGAAAGCTTTTCGCTGGAAGAATTGGAAACGATATGTTCATGTCGCGGCTTGCTCCAGCGGGGCCTCCAGCTTCTGTCTTCGATAGAGTATGGGTATTTTTTGCTCAAGCGCGTGCCGCGAAGAGGATTTTGATACATGTATGAACAATCGAAGGACAGAGGGTGAGTTTGTATTATTGCTATTAGTTATGTACTGTTCGTTAGAAACGTGCTTCACATGTAATCTTATTGTATTTGTTCATTAGTTTATAACTTTATATATGTTTTGTTAGTTTATACGCAAAAAAATGTGGCCTGAGCAATGGTTCATTTGAGAATATGTAATGTTGTTCACCGCGATAGTTCACTCAAAGGATAATGATTATCTAAAAATAGCTGGGTAAACTTTGTTTACATATTTTGATGCTTTGCCTGCCAAAAATATACACAGACTTATATTTCTGAAAGCTTTAACCACTGGCTTTAACACACGTGATTTGTTTTATTAAATACCCCACATAATTATGCATATCCTTGCCGGGTAAAATATCAAATTATGTAAAAAGGCTTACCTGTCTATATACAAGTGTACATAGCTGTGAAAATGCAGTAATTTGGTGGTAAGAAATATCTGTGTTTCACTGTGCTTGAGTCTTTGCATTTAATTAATGATAAATATATTCATTTCAGAATCTTGTGGAAGCAATGGATTTAAATGCCCTTTGAAGAGCATTTGCGTTAGAGCTTATACAGCATCAGCCAGCTGCATTTGTCAATTTGGTAAATTGCCAGGTGAACCGCTTCAACAGACCCAGCTACGAAAAACCAGAAAATGCCTCAGAGTATTACAAATGTGGATGCTGTGTTGCAATGCCAACAAAATGGGTAAACAAATGCTGTACACAATCAAGACAGCCTTGCATAACCGCCTAGCCCTCTCTTCCCACAGTGGCACAGTTAGTACTTGATGGAAATGTTCGATCTGGACATGGCCATGCATGCATTAGAGGGATCATTGAGGGAAACTTTATTATTCATTAATCCATTTTACTGCAATTATCTCCCCATGACAGGGAGGATCATTTTAAATATTTTGAAAGAACTTGGGTAATTCACACCTGTTTATAAGGCCCGTTCACACAAGCGATTTTAAACTTTGATTTTCTCCTTTTGGCATTTGTGTTTTAGCAAAATTACAGGAAACATTACTTTGCGTGGCTTGATTATTTACTCTAACACATACACCAAAAGAAGAAAATTGCAGTTCAAAATTGCTTCAAACTTATCATAAGCTTTCTCTGTCTACTAACCACAGCAAATTTTGCTAACAAATGAAAGCCTTTATCATGTTAATGGTTAAATGTTTATGAACAGTAATATTTCATTATATAAAAGACCAGTTATCAAATACATTGGATGTTCAAGCACAACATTTTGTATATTGACATTGATTTTTTTATTCTTTAAAAGTACTCCTTGCTCCTTACTTCAGTCCTGAAAAGTGTATTGCTGTGCACCGAAGATCAATGAATCCAATATGGACACCCTGGCTCAGTATTGGGGTCCAGGGGTTTGTAATCAGATTTCCTTCTCCTAGGTGGATTGCCTTTCAGGGATTATGAGCTCCACCTAACAGAGCACTTTGTTTTAACTGGCAGACACTTGTCTACAGTGATCAGTTGAATTTATACTGATGGGTTATAACAAGTTCTTTGACTGAAGGAGGAGGGACAGGGGTTATGTTAGGAGCGATTTGCCTTCGGTAATCACTTGCAACACCATTCCACATATCTAAAGAAGACTTATAATTAGTTTTATTCCTGTTTAAATGCTGCTGACCAATGTGTTTTAAAAACACTCAAATGGCTTTTTTCAAGCCACATTTTGATTTTGTTAATAATGTTCATGCAAATCAAAATTTGGCTTTCCAAAAAGCCTTAAGTGCTCTTAAAACACGTCAATCAACATGCCTACAGAACGATCAAAATATTTGTTTGAAAATGTGATATGAAAAATATGGAATTTCATAATGAAAAGTGAAAACTAAAAGTTACTAGGATTCAGGAAAGCATAAAATGTTATACATACCTTCATTATAAGTTGTAGGATGTATTCGTACTGCCTAGGAGAATCTTTAAGAATCTTTATATGGCTCCATTGCTGTTTCTTCCCCTTGCTGAACATATACTGGCAATGGCTCATGTCTGCATTGTATTGTTTCATCTGGCTACTGATCCGTCTGGGTTTCCACAGCTGCGCTATAAGTGAACAATAAAATTTTGTAATGAGGAAATATAACAACATTAACATAACTGAAATATCCAGGGATATGTGTTATGTGCTTACCACAATTAAATCCGTCTTGATGTTTCGTATACCGGCTCGATATGATCAGCATAGTATTCGCGAAATCTCGTCACTTTTAATTCCAGCTTCAGTTTTGAAATGATTTCACCGACCAATAGTATCATTAAAGTACATTTTCGTTGCATACCTTTTCGCGAAATGTTCTTTTCGATTTCCTGGTTGGTTTTGGCGACCAGCATTAGAAGAATTTGCCTTTGAAGTGGACGGCTCTATTATATAACTCTTACGAGTCGGCCATTTTGAGCGCGCATATCCGAATAAGGACTGGAGAGCACACAAAATCAAAACAAGTGTGCTCACATTTGTTTACATTTTTGACACATGCGCAGAAGCGACTGTAATCTAGCTTTAAACTGTGATAGTATACTTCAAAATAAGATTTCCGTTTTTATTCTATTTTTAAAATAAGTTAGGGTTAAGTTAGGGTTTAGGTTAGGGTTAGGTTGGGGTTAGGGTTAGGTTTAGTATTAGGGTTTAGTTTTGCGTTAGGATAGTTTTTTCTACGTTATAAAAACGGAAACCTTATTTTGAAGTATACTATATAGCAATCACCGTTTCCACTTCGAAGCATGTGCGTTGGTTGTGCGCGTGCGCAGTGCGAGTTTGGGTGAGTTGCGCATGCATATTTGCTATCAAAACAATGGCGGTTCGAATATTTCGAAGCGCGAAAATATCAAACTTTGGAGGGATTTTTCTCCCAATTGTTCACCTGTTTCGCTTGGGGAGCAACGGATTCTGATAAAGTAAGTTTTTATCTATTTATTCATGTGAAAATTACGTAGTTACACGAGGGGTGCAACGGAATCCGTTTTCTAAGCATCTTTTGGATGCTCATCCTACGGCCTATTAATGCTAATATTAGATCTACTCCTCTTGAGTTATTTTAGTTATGTAATATTAACCTTAACTATACTAACCATGCACTTAACATTAATCTTTACTTATTAACTAGCTACTGATAAGTTGTTTTCTTTTCTTTATATTCATTTGTCTTTCAAACTACTAACCGTTTTTGTAATATTAAACCATTATTTTGTAAATATATATACCATACCCTGTAAATTCATTTAGATTGCTCTGAAGATGTTGTATTGTAAACCACGAAACGTTAGCTAATAATTTTTGTTTTACTTTTATTATGTTTGGATTTAAAGTTATTTGCTAGGCTCTGCTGTTTATCTTTAATTAAACTAGAACAACATTAATATAAAAGCTGCTTGCTTGATATCTTAGCTGCCCCACAATAATCCTCATTTAGAGACAAATCAAGTTTATTATAAAGGCCGTTAAATCGTCTCGTAAAATCGGCCGCGTACATATAAATACTCGACATCGTAAAATAATTCTCCCAATTATGAAAAACCTTCATATACGGGAATATGAAAGACAGCTTTGCATGAATTTCGCAATTTTCAAGGACTGATATCCCCAGCCGCGAATAAGTCCGAATCAGTCCAAAAAAATGAACCAATAGAAATTGTCAATAATGTCAAATTGACCAATCAAGATGAAAGAAATGGACTGATAAAAACTCCCTTAAAGTGCAAATCAGTCCAACCACCCCACAATATTTTCAAATTGACCAATCAAAGGAAAGAAATGGACTGATAAAGACTCCCTTAAGGTGCAAATCAGTCCTACCACCCCACAGATCAGTCCAGATAAGTCCAAATGACCTCGCGACCAATCAAATAAACCACCCGATTCTGCGAGATTCTTGTGTTTTACCGCTGCTCCAGATAAACCATATTTTTATTCAAAACTGAACTTGTAAAGACGTAAACTGAACTATGATATGAATTTCATATCATAATCGCAAAGGGAATTAATTATTCAAAATTCGAGATAATGAATTAATTATTTCTTTGCAAAATATACGTCAGTCACGCGATTGATTGGATTTACTAAACTTTCAAGCAAACCAATGGCAAACGCTTGTGCCCATACAGATGAAAAAATTCTCGAGCTGTCGATCAGACTTAGCGAAAACGCTCGCCCATGCATATAGATCTAGCAAGTCCTCGATCAGACTGAGCAAACTCTCGCCCATATAAATCAAACAAGTCCTCTATCTACTCGGCACGAACTCTCGCCCATATAAATTGGGCTGAGCACCGTAATTTACTTCACTCCTTATTCTACCTGAGCAAAGAGTAGAGCACTATAAAATAGGATACTATTGGTGTTCAAAATTTTATATTTGCATTAAATTTGTTCCAGAAGACAATCTTTCTGCCCGTAAACAGGTGAAACTATGACAGAAAATTTAAAGAGACACTTGGCAATTTGACTAAGACGCTCAAATAACCAAAATGGAAAACCGTAAATAGGGAGTTTACGCATGTTAAGATGTCGGCGTCGCATATTTTTTTTTCCGTAGACAGTTAATTGGACTACTCATTGAAAAAAAATTTGCGTCGGCGTCATACAGGACGATAGCTAAACAAACTGTTTGAAATAAGTGATTGTATGGAAATATTGTCTTGTGTTTACTTTTAATACAGTTTAGAACGAGTAAAACAGAGCTTTAATCTTCAGAGCAATTTTGATCAACCCTGCCGATCCACAAGTTCGATTCCCTGCAACGGTCTGAAATGCTAGCGTACTTTAGAAGACGTGAAAATGTGCGTTTTGCCGTCGTCAACAGAGCCTAGGCGATGTCATTAAATTTCCTGCTATACTTTTAATTATTCATTTCGTTTGTGTTATAGGATTAATGTCGTTGTATTGATATCACATTTAATGTCACCGTTTTGCTGCCATAGCGCACATTTCAGCTTTTGCAGATGACGCGGTCGTTAATATATTGAGTAGGAATTACTCTACCACATAGCGGCGGAAGGTATATAGCGTCCTATAAAATTTGCCATGCACTTTAGTTCAGCTGCAAGTCGACACTCACAAAACAACCAAAAAGTTCGTTAAACTGAGTTTTTGTTTTCTCATAACAACAAAATGAAACGCTTTCTTCGAACACCGCTCGTGTCTGCGAGATTTCTGTCCCTGATCTTGTTGCCACTTGCAGTTACAATGGAACAAGAATACTGCATGCCTGAGGATTACACGAACGTGGCGATTCCTTTTCGCATGGTGTATGAAGGTAAGTTTAATTTAGGAAAGTCCTTGCATGCATGTACTTGCTTCTAATTTATAGAGCTGTATATATAATATATATATTGGTTTTTAATGTCAGTTTCCATGTCATTTCTGCAACAATTTTCGTTATATACCCGTAAACGTTTTTCTTTGCCTGATAAATATTCTTTTCGTTGTAGATGTTTGCCCTTTGATAGAAAATATTTTGTCTGAAGCGACGTATGATTTCGGGGATCATTGTGCCATGAAGTGTTTGCAATATCCATTCTGTGCTGGATACAATTTTAAGAAGAAGTACCAGAAAAATACTCCAAACTGCCAGTTAACACACACGCTGGATCACAACTTTCATCATTGCAACGCTGATGACAAAGGCTGGATATTTTATCATCCCGTCGCTCCAAGAAAGGTACGAAACTGCAGTAAAATAAATGACTTAATAAACTTTGCCTGAATTTTCTTATTAATACCAAGCAAGCAATGCCTATCTAGCAATACCCACAGTCTTAAATAGCTTTAGTTATTTGTATACGCAGAATTAGCTTATTTGTGCCCAAGCAGCTAGTGAAAAGAATGCATGAGAATTTTGCGATCTTCACAAATTTTCCTATCAGCTGTACCTCATTGTTATATAGCTATATACATGCAGGGTGCCACCAAACTTAAATGCAATGTATCCCGCTGGGCATCAAGTGAAAAAGCGTTGCACACCCGAACCGGCTACGTGTATATAAATAAAGAAAATTTGGGCAGAGCTCGCAAGTTCAGAAACTACTGTTTTCCAAATAAAGAATGTATAAAGGAGAAGAAAAATACACAAAAATATACCGTTTAAGTAGGTTATTTTAGTTGAAACTCGTTTACATTATAGAGTTTTAGTTTGTCATAAAATTCAATAATTTATAGTTGTATATATACGAATGTTGTCCGTCCGGTAATTTCCTTAAGGAGTTCAGTAATTTCGCTAAATGTACACATAATTACAAAAATCTCAACTAAAGTTGTAAGCAGGTTGCATACTATACAGTTTTAGGCAAAAGTTGTGTAGTGTATAATCGGCCTATACAGGGTGTATCAAAAAAAGCGCAATCCTCGACTGAAATGTAAATTGCTAAACAAATAATAGACGAAAACGTTAAAGTTTACATTCATTTTAAAGTGTAGCCATTCAGCTTTCTAACAGTGGGTTGTTTCTTAAATTTG
>CACRXK020016746.1:0-11121 GCA_902702795.2 Paramuricea clavata | reverse complement strand
TTTAGTGAATTTCCTGCCTCCCAAGAATTGTAGTCCACTAAAAGTCACTTTTTCACCACTTATTTAAAAATATTAATTATAATCACAAATCACTTGAGTCATTGTCTCACTCCCTGGTCTCTCACTGCCTCTCTCCCTCTCACTAGTCCCATGCATTATATATATATTGTATTATCTCACGTTCAGTTCATTCTCACCTATGATTGGTTCGTCTTAATTGCATTATTTTGCACTATATTATTAAATCAACACATAATCATCCCCAGTCTCCGACACACTCCCCCCATGTAGCTCCTATATGGAGATACATGTTATGAAGGAGACTTTTATGAAACATAACAATGAATATAGAAAATGTCAATAGTAAAATAGTCAAAGTTGCCCTTAATTTTTAAAGTTGTTTCTGTTCATACTCTGCAATCTTCCGAATTCGCTCATCAGCTTCTTCAGCAGCTTTTCGCTTCGGTCGGAAAACCTTAACATCTGGATTCCTGGGTTCCATAGGTTCTTCTTGCAGATGATCAAGAACTTGGCTCGCTTTCGCAGGGATTTCTCTTCTTCTCGCCATGGCTCTTGTTCGGGTAGTTGGTTCGACCTTTGGAACAGGAAGGTAGATGGGGTAAGGGTTTGGAGCTCAACATCATCTTCCACGTAGCTCAGAGGGCGTCTATTAATTTGGGTCTCGATATCTAACATGACTTCGCTTAACTCTTGCCAAGTGAGTGTCGCTCCCCCGATCGTTTTGTGCATTGCTTTTTTCACTATACCTATCAGTCTCTCGAACTGGCCGCCCCACCAGGGTGCTCTTGACAGGTTGAATTTCCACGTGATGTTGCACTCTTCTAGATGGCTGTGGAGGCGCTTGTCCTTCACTGCTTGACCTAACCACTTCGCCGCTTTCACAAATGTACGACCGTTGTCTGAGTAGATAACCCGAGGTTGACCCTTTCGAGCGACTAGCCGTTTCAAACATGGGATAAAGGTGGCCGTTTCAAGATTGGGAACTATTTCTAGGTGGACCGCTCTCGACAAACTGCAAGAGAAAATGACCCGATAGGTCTTTCCCTCTCGCTTCGCAGCTCTTCGATACCGTATTGGCCCTGCAAAATCAGTTCACATGACTTCGAAGGCTGTTTCTCCGGTGGTTCGGTCTTCTGGAAGTTGACCAGGAGGGGGTGCTGTGAAGGCTGTTGCTCTTGAAAGCTTGCAGACCCAGCAATCTCTTCGGATCAACTTTACCAACCGTCTGAGCTTTGGTATCCAGTAATCCTCTCTCACTGCGGCCATGGTTAAACCAACGCCACCATGCAGTGTCTCGACGTGTATTGTCTGCACCAACTTTCTCGTAAACGGCGCGTCAGGAGGTAGGTAAGTTGGGTACTTTCCTCTGATTCTTCCCCGACACTCTAGCAGACCTTCGACATTTTTCTGCACGTTGCAGGCGACTTTGGTTCGCTCGTGATGTGGGGTTGTGCTGTCTTGGAGTTGGACACGTTTGATCCACCAAGTTTTCATTTCGTCCACTTCTGGGCTTGTCAACGGACCGCGTTGCTTTTGTTTGCTTTGATAATTGTGAACAAAACACAGTATCCACGCACTGTTCGGAGGACGCATCGTAGGTCTCGTCTTTCGAGAAGGTCTTTGAAGTTGTCCGTCTTCGTCTCTTCTGCTTGTGCGACACACAAGACTTCTTTTTAATGATTTTGGCCTCAGCCTCTGAATCTGCTGAAGTTTCTGTAATTGGGTTGGTTGGCCAACGGTCGTGGTCTTGTAGCACTCGGGTCCAGTCCACCACAACGGTGTGGTCACTGTCCCCCCACGGCTGGCTAGGTCGGCAGGGTTGTCATGGGTAGGCACGTATCGCCACTCAATTTCCGGATGATTTGGATCTTGCGGCTCTATTTGCCACAAACTGTTGATATTGTCCTCCAGTGCAGTTTGGCCACCGGTCAGCAGATCGTCAACATATAAACTTCAGCGCAAATCTCGTATTAAGTCCGGGTATTTCTCCTCCCAGGCATCAAAATGGCACTCAAGTACTCCGGCGAGAAGGAAGGGCGACGAGATTAGCCCAAACAATGCTCTTGTGAAATGTAGAACTTTGATCTCTGAGTGTGGTTCTTTCTGCCAATGGAAACGGAGGGAATCACGTTCGTTTTCTCGGATCCGAATCTGCAAAAACGCCTTCCTAATGTCAGCGGCTATCACGACTGGGTAGGCTCGTTGTTGGACCAAGATGTCCCAAAGTTTGTTCGGGAGTGGGGGTCCGGGATTCAAACACTCGTTGAGGGATGGTGCATCAGGTCTGGCTTTCACAGAGGCGTCGTACACAATTCTCGTTTTGGTACTCGCGGCACTCTCTTTAACTACCGCCTTATGTGGAATATAGAATTCCTTGTTGCTAGGGACATCCGCTGCACTCTCGACAATCCCCTCGTTGAGTGTTGAGTTGTTCTCGGATGATGGAATCGTATTCGGTGGCAAGGCTGTTTTGGTGTAGTCGCTTTGTGAGGTGGTTCAGACGTCGTAGACTACCTTGTTTGTTGTTTGGCAAATTTGCATGGTTTCCTCGCCAAGGGAGCCCTGTTTTGTACCATCCCGCTGGATCTCTCGTTAATTGCTCTTTAATTTCGCAGAACACCGTCTCTTGATCGTGTGTTGGAGAGTCAGCTAACCCGAGTACGTCTAGACAACAGAGTTCCTCGTAGTCTGTCTGGCTGGTTTGAGTCATAAGCATAGTACTTCTGTGAAATTCCTCCCCCGGTGACATTATAAACCAGCCCAGTTTAGTGTATTCTGCGACAGGTTCACCCTCTTTCTCGACGTGAGGCTTTGTTTCCGTCTTGATCCGAGCGTATTCTCCCCCACTCAACACTACGTGAACCAGTCAACTGGCTTTTTTGTTGTTGTCGATTATTTTTACAAAGCTAAGGTGTGAATAACGCGTGATTATCGCTTCGTAATTAGGATTGTCTATCGTTAATAGTTTATCCTTATTTACTTTGGTTAGTTTTACATCCATCTGGCATTTGTTATCAACAGATGTCATCACCGTCTCATAAGTTTCAAATCTTTCGACACATGATCCCATTGACATGTCAACACGTTTTGTCTTCACTTCGCAAGGTTTCAGGTGTAATAAATCAATTAGTTTGGCGGAAGCGTACGAGCTCCCGGCGCCAGAGTCAATTAGTGCTCTCATGGTAATCCCATTAACCTTGACCACAACTACGGGAAATAATCCTTCGCCACTTACGCTCGCAGACAAAAGCTTGTTTGGTTTCTCTTGGTTTTGGTCGCATATCGATGTATGGTGGCGCTTCTCGCAATTGAAACACTTCGATTTACTTGCACAGTCAGACGCACAATGTGACGCACCAGTACAATTAAAGCACACTGTCTTCGCTCGTTCGCCGACGTCACTTTCGTACACCCCCCCCCCGACTTGTGATTGACGTCATCACAATAAACACATCCCTTGCTTTGGCGTGCATGGTAGAATTTACTAGGACGTTTGCGGCATTTGTATTCTGGCTCATCTGTCGCTTTGTTGTCGATAGGATTTCTTCTTGTCCACTGACGCAAAGCTTCTGCAAGGTTGTCATAACCCCAGTTCTCCCAATCTGGATCAGTACGTACGAGATCGCCTCATATAGCCGGTAATTTGTCGAGCATCATCACGACATTTCCCTCAACTCGCTGTAATTTACCCAAAGTCTGAAGTGATTGAACACAGTACATAAGTTTCTCACCAAACTTGTGTATTCTCTTCACGTTGACGTTGGAAATATGCGGTAAATCCATTATCTCTTTTGTGTATGCCTTTATCACTTACGATTCTTTGCCATAGGTAGTCTTTAGTATACTTTTCGCCCGATTGTAACCCTCAGCCATGAAAGGCAAAGCTTCGATACTTTTCAGTACCTTTTTACACAACAAACTGCGTAGGTACGCTAACTTTGAAATGTTTGCAACATTGGTTTTGTCCACAATTTCTTCAAAATGTCCCCCAAACCTCAGCCAATCCATGTACGAACCATCAGACTCTGCTATCTCCAACTTTGGTAACCTTGCTTGTATGCCCGTAGTGGTCTCGTTGACATATGAAGCTTTAGTCGCGGCTTCACCTTGCCAGTTTTGTTTGGACTTCGCCATTTGTAGCTCAGTTTGGAATTTCATTCTTGTCTCGTGTTTAATTTGCTCTTTGTGTTCTCTCGTTTCTTGGTCGTGTTGGCGGCTTTCGAGCCATTCTTTCATACGTTTAACCTCGTTGTCCGCTTCGGCAAGCTTTGCGTTGATCTCAATGTTCCATTCGCCAATATCGTCTAGACTTTCTTTCTCTATGATTTTCTGCTCTTCAACTGTTCTTCGGCAATCATCTACGGTGACGATGGCTCTCATCTTTGAGAGCCTTACAATGTTTCTCGATGGCATCGGGTCTATGGCAATGCTGCTCGATGGCATCGGGTCTTTACTTTGAAGTGTAACACTTCGGTTCTTTTCACGTTTAGTTGAAGCAATGTTAGCTTCGTTTCCAGCGATTTTTTCCCCATCTCTAAATCCATACTAAATTCGTATCTGTGTCGGAGGTCCCACGTTTAGTGAATTTCCTGCCTCCCAAGAATTGTAGTCCACTAATTTATTTAAAATATTACCATTTATTTAACTCTTTCCTGACAGGCCCAATTCGCGTCGATCGCGAGCGATCGACGGCTCAAAATTTCATACTTTCGGTTCAGTGCATGCTATGAAGACAGAAATACCACCATTCGATTCAGAAATAAAATATCAATTAGTTCCAAACGATAGTTATAGTCATTATTAGTATTGTAACGATTTATGGGCCTTTGAAAGTCAAAACGATCATATTGTATCAAATTACGCAATTGTCTGAACAAAAATACAGATTATTATAGACTAGCCATACCTTTCGCCGAAAATAACTTCGGCCCCATCGAACATATCGTCTTTGTAATAGTCTTGTTCGAATCCCCATTAAATAGTGTTTTTGGAGTGTTATTTGCAACCCTGAATCTACAAATCTGTATCTTTTATCAATATATTTCCATTTCTTGTCCGACTGTGAGCTCGAAGTGAATTAATCCCAACCGGAAATACGACTGAAACCCGTCAAAACAATGCGGCGTTTGTATCGTATGACCCTGGAAAGGCCAGACATTCGCAAGGTCAAATTGCACCTACACGCGTGAGTTTGACGTCATCCCGGCCAAAGGAGCTTCTTATTGGCCAATTATTGCGCAATGTATGCAATTGCGAGTAAAACCCGATATCTTGAAAAATTCAAAATAAATATTTCTAGTCGGCATATACATACGAAACTTTCTACACAAAAGCGCTTGAATACAGAGAGTATTTTACACGTATAGCCGTTTAGCAAATGACGAAAAGTTCAAGGGGTATTCAAGATCTTGTGGATATGAAATCTAGAATCTTTGACCTAGCGGTGAGTAAATATATGATTGTTTCGCTTTGTGTAATGTTTTGACGGCACTTGACCCCCCGTTCGAAAGGTTATTTTATGAGGATTTCAATGGTGGCATTTAATTTTCCGTACTTTGGAAAGGGAAAAACAAAGGAAACCTCTGCTAACTTTCGGTCGAGATCTGACTAAAACAGGCCGGGGGGGGGAGGAGGGTATGCCAAAATATATTCTTTTGTAAAGCAGTTTTCGCTTAAATTAAATATTTGTCTTGCGTCGATGTGCATATTTTGTTCAACTTGTATATTGTACACCTCTCTGTTTTAGTCAGATCTCGACCGAAAGTTAGTAGAGGTTTCCTTTGGGTTTTTTCCTTTCCAATTATGGAAAATTATGGAAAGAAACACGGATGTCACAGAAACCTCTCTTGGAGGAGAGAGACCTATATATAATTAAACGATTTTGAGTGTATGATATATTTTTAAAAAAAGCAGTTTAAAGAGAAATTCAATGCGAAAGTTTAGTTAACTAAGTATGGAATTTGTACCAAGGTATGAAGAGAATGGTACGGTGGTGATTTCCTTTGTGTTTTGCTAATCACTCAATCTCGTACTCACAGCATTTGCTTTACTAAAACGGCCCTGGGTACGAGGTGCTAATCACTCAGTAATGATTTCATATACTCTGTCGTTCTAACGGTTTATTTTTTGTAGAAATGCTAAAAGTATGTTGTTTGACTAGTTATTCATATGAGTGCAGTGGAGAGTGTGTGCTACTGTATTGGATCGTTGTCTGAAGGGGTAAGGTTGGATTTGTGTTGATATGAGTTGGATTGGAATGGTTCATGAATTTGGGATTTTGCGCTATTATCACATTTGTAGCATGACACACTAGTTTTTTGACAAAAATGGACACTGTACTGTGTTTTATTTAATTCAATTTGATCGTATCTTCAGTGCTATCTATGGTGTCTATCCACGATAGACCTTTTCACCCAGGATAAGTATCGATCTTTGCCTTCACTATAGACACCTGCACTGTTACCAATGTACATCTTTCGGTCGCAACCTACCGCTGCTCGCTTTCTTGAGTACTGTACGTACTCTATAAAACGCTTATGAAGGTATTAATCCTACAGTATTAGAAGTTTGCATCCTATATTTATCAGCCATTGTCACACTATATAGTTGATACAACTTATGTCTTTATGGATAAGACGCAAAATGGCAAGACCATGCTGAGTAATACTAATATTTGTATCGCAACGTAAAATCATGTTGTACCTTTTATATTTACAGAAACTTTTCTACTCTTTTTTTCACAGTTGCATGAAACTATTCAATAGACCATTTCTGAGTTATGCTCAGGTTGCCCAGAACAATAATACTGAGTCGAGGCGCCGTTCTAAAGTTAATATAAACGCATTACAAATTTGCACGGACCCTCGTTTTCACCATATGTTTGCAGCCGATGAAGAGTAATTCGGAAATGGTGTATTGGCATTGAAAGAAGAATTGCAAGACAAGTTGCGACAACTATAATTATACAGTGTAACATGGCATCTTTTATAGGTGTGGGTTGTACACTCTGTGGAATTCCTCTTTAAATGTTTCAAAAATAAACTTACAGCGAATAGGATCAGATAAGATCATGTGAAATGTATACATGCATTTTGAAATTCGAGGATTTTTACCATTAACTATTAAGATTAACCCATGGAGTGCATTGTAGTATGATTTTCTATTTTTGTCGTACTCTGGGTACTACTGTTTAATATTAAATGTGACAAGCATGGTAATGGAATGTACTAGTGCTTGTTTTGTGGGGTTAACCACAACTTTACTGTTAACTATTTCTTCGCCAGACAATATTTGTGGGTACGTATTCGGTTGACATTTTAGAATTTAGTGAAATTCCAGCTGCTACACCTGACAGTACAAACCTATAATTGAATATATCCACAGCCCGTTTCAATTTGCGTGCGCACATATTTTATATTATTGAGAAGCTTCGGGTACTCACGACATATCGTTAAAGGGAATTGTTAACTACAATGCTTTGCACGCTCTTTGTTTATTAAAATTGAAAAAATTATTAGATCTGTTATTTATAGTTCCAGCTGAGAGCTCACAAGACAAAAGAATGTATTTGCTATTTGACAAAACTTGCCTTCTCCGCAGGCAAGTCTTTGCCTTTGGCAAAAATGTGAATATTATAGGCCCTTTATCCCTAACTTTAAATTCGCTGTTATTTATAACATTTTTGCCAAAGAGTTGCATGCGGGGCTAAACCTGCTTAACAAATAACATTGTCTTGAATTTCTCGACCAAGAAAATGGCGGCCAACGTAAATAAAAAGCGTGCATCGTAGTATCATTGACAATGCCTCTTTAAATAAAACTAACAGACAAGTAGACTGGGTGGGTTAGGGTATACAGATTAGAAACACAGTAACTGCTTAAATAGAGTTAAATGTAACAGTTACACTGCTATTTAGTTATTTCACTCTGCATAATGCACCAGTCAAAGTAAACCCCGACCCCCCTCACCCGGGATATAGGTGGGGATTGGTTTTGAATACCGTACCAAAGCAGACAAATGCCCCACAATATGGGACAAAATTTTCTAGCAAAAGACAAAATATGCCCCACCCCCCGGGGGGAAATTGTAAGTTGTGCGAGTGAATTTATCTCCTGCATAATATCTCCTTGACAATCTCTGGGCCGCTGCAAAAACCATCCACATTTTAAAATATTAATATTTTGTTCCAAAACTCAAAAGAACGATAAAAACATATTAATATAAACAAACAAATGTTGAGCTTTCCACAACAATAGACTCCATGGATGGATGGACATATTAACCGGTATTAACATATAGATTGAAAAGAAATTAAATTAATAATATATTTATAAAATTCCTCTCAATTTCATTTCCTTACGAGCACGCCATTTTGTCCTTTGTCACATGGTATAAAATGGTAGAACCTGGGGATTCCATTGGACAAAACGGTACAAAATAGCCACAGACAATCCCCTAACAATCCCCATTATCTCCCGGCATAATTCAGCAGAATGACAAAACCAACAAATTCCCGACATGGTTGGGACAGAATTCGATGACAAAAAGCCACTAAATCCCAACCAAGTCCCCTCTTTGCCCAGGGTGGGGTGGGGGGTGGGGTCGGGGTTTACTTTGACTGGTGCATAACAGCAGACAGTTTTGAACAGAGTACAAAGGCTATAATTGCAGATAAATTGTACAAAAACCAATTCAACTTTATATTATCTAAATATACTTTAAAGAATCATTGTCAACCACAATGCATTGCGTGCGTGAATTTGGTCCGCGGCCATTTTGTTGGTCGAGAAATTAATTAAAATAAAGTTGAGTTTTGTCATCCGTGAATATCCTAAACATCTTTCTTGAATATTAAATAGTTGACATTGTTTTGGTTAGAATACGTATTGGAATACTCCATTTAGTGTTTATTTATCATACATTTCGTCCCGGTTGTGGGTTTTTGTATGAAAAAAATATGGCAACATCAACCAGCCGCCCAAGCATGATAGGCCGCCCAAGCATGATAGGCCGCCCAAGCATGGAAGGCCAAAACTTGGTATTGCTATTAAACGAATTGGCTTACAAGCACAAGTGTATGACGAGTGGATTATAAAAAAGAATTCCCTTGGATTTTCTGAGAAGAGCAATAGCGATTTTGCTAATTATTTGCTTTGTATAAGCGACAAACAAAGAGGTCAAAGAGTAGACCCCAATTGTGTGATTATTCTCCCATATTTGCCATGGAGGATGAACCTAGTCATGATGAGTAAGTATAAACTTTTGAATATAAGTATGTTCGTGAATTGTGATTTGTTTGCTAAAATATTACGGCATAATTTGCTTATTTAGAATTGTAGATGTTACTGGCATTTCAAGTCTCAATATGAGCACAGTTGAAAGTGTGTCTGTTACACTCAATCCTGAATTTGGAGTGTATGCTGGGGATATTTCAGCAGATAGTTTGAGTGAAGATTCAGAGTATGATGAAATAAGGTAAATTAAATGCATATGCATTGATCAGGTTAACTAAAAAGGTGTTTGTGAGGCGCTTTTGGAAACTGTTTTGTGCCCCTAGATTTTTAGCTTTTGTGCCCCCAGATCTAGTGAAAACCTTCCCAACCCTTCTATCTGGCCCTGAATAAAAATTCTCGTGGGTAGCAAAGTAAATGGGGATCAGATGTTCCAAATATGCCTGACCTCCCTCTCTGGATTAATATTTATATAGTTCTGTCTCAAGTGAAACGTCAACAATGGAAGTTCCAAGAAATGTTGACTTGATTACTGATATGGATGAGTTGTAAGTTCTTTTAGCTGTTATTGAATAAAAGCTACTTCACAATGGCATTTGTATAATTAAAATTATTGCAAGACAAATTGCAACAAGCATTGCCTTTGAAACTGAATTTTACTTTTGGTAATAAAGTAAATCTGGATCTAATACTATGGCATTTTGAAAATATTGACAATAATGAGTGAACAGTATCAAGTATTATTGTTCATTATACTGTGTTCTTGTTTTTTCATTGGCTACAAGTAATTTTAGGTATTTGTCGGTGCCCATGCTATTTTCAGCGGAAACAGTAAACTGTATAGGTTATTCTACCGAAGAGATATTTCAGTGGTGCTTTGTTCAAAACTACAAAATTGACAGGAAAATTTATGAAAAGTCAATGAATTTTTATTTGTTTTTAATTTTTGTCTCTTTTATTTGTTACTGTCATAGAATGAATGATAAAACAATTATTCAGCTTACACAGGATATCCAGAATCATTCAGACCTCAGTCATTGGTTGGTCGCATCTGGCTTTGGCAGATACATTGACCCTTGGTCTGAATAATTCTGGATATCCTGCTCAACCTCATTCAAGAATTGATCTGATAATAATTTTGACATCTGATTTTGTTTCCAGTGATTCACAATCTGAATATGACGATGAACGTACATTAAGTGGTTCTGAGGGTTCATCATCCACAAAAGGTGAAGAAGATATGGAAATCAGCTACGGAGATGATTGTGGTAGCATCGAAGTTGTGATAGAGCAGCAATATGGCCCAGAAACAAGAGAGGAATGGAAAAAGAGGCTGCAATCAAAGTTAAAAGAAAAATTTGAATCAATGAACGGCCAGAGTGATGAACACCAAAAGCATTTCAGCCAGGATCGGGTTGTTGTTGATATTATTTTGAACATGTTTCAAAATTGTCAGATCAAAACATGTATGGCCAAGGGTGAAGTTAAAGGTTGGCACATCAAAGGTGGTGTATTGCATGTTATGTGGACATGTGAAAATGGTCATGCGGATGACTGGACATTGTCGAAGGTATTATGTGAGAAGAGGGGGCAGAAGGTGTTTACAAACACCTTGCTTATGGCTGCATCTATTTTAATTACCGGCAACAATTTTGAAAAGGTGAGGACACTGTTCACATTTCTTGGAACTGGTTTTTTGTCTGCATCAACATTCCACAGAATCCAAAGGAACTACGTTGTGCCTGAAGTGTCATCCCTCTGGGAAGAAATGAAGAAGGAAGTTTGGGCTGTACTAAACAATGAGACTTTAATCTTGTGTGGAGATGGCAGAAGTGATTCTCCTGGATTCTCTGCCAAATATGGTACTTAT
>CACRXK020016745.1:439-11122 GCA_902702795.2 Paramuricea clavata | reverse complement strand
TTTTTTTTTTCAGTCTGCATTTTATACCAAGTCTGCAATTTCAGTCTGCAATTTATACCTATTCTTAATTCTGCATTTTGTACTTGGTCTGCAGTCTGTAGATTATACTGGCCGTGACCGGCCGTTATTTTGAGCCCTGCAAAGCTTTCAATTTTACATCGCATTACATTTAAAAATGAGCCTGTTGCACTAAAACATGATATTAAAACTACTTGCTAGTGGAGTTGAATAATTGAATAAATATTAAATAAAACCATTTTAGGCGCGGTTTTGGCAGTTAGTCAATTCTCAAACCCTGTCTCGCTAGCAAGACGTGTGATGGAAGAGACACCTCATTGTGCTCTCAACATCGAAGGCTGCCTTGCCTTTGCAAAGAAAATTGGATACCCCATTTTAAAAGATCCAATGGAGCTTGTGACGGAACAGGCGAAGATGAAAGGGAACGCATTTAGTAAATATAATAATGCTGTTCATTCACACAGGGAGGGGAGGTCTACAGAGGAATACCACGACACTGTCGGCGCTGTTGCTATGGATACCTCTGGCTGTATTGCATGTGCTACATCAACAGGTAAGCATAGGTTTCCATTTGGGTTGTCTGATGACATTGGATACATGGCTGATGATCGCTGCAATCAATAAACTTAAGATTGACTTGCTTACAGCACACAAAAATATAAAATACAATTCGCAATTGTTACACGCACATATACCAAACGTACTGTACATCATCATCAAGCCCACTACCCAAATTTAGAGCATATGCCGTCGACAAGAGTTTTCCATGTGTCTCTGTCCTGTGCCATTCTCGCAAGTTGTCCCCAGGTGTAACCCATCTTCTTGGTGCCAGCTTCTAGGTCTCGGCGCCAGGTGTTTCTGGTCGGCCCTTTTCCCTTGAGGATTCCATGTGAGGGCCTGTCCTGTGGTGTTGGATGTTGGTTTGCACAGTGTATGTCCCAGCCATCTCCATCTCATATAATTTAAGAAATTCTGATTTCAGAATACCGCGTTTTAATACGGTAAAATATGGAAAACACTCAATTAGATACTTAGGACCTTTTTTATGGTCAAAGTTAAGTAAAGAAGTTAAAAACAAAAAGTTAGGAACATCAGTACATTGAACGTTTTCAAGAGTGTTGTTGTTTAGAGGATGGCGGTTGTAGAAACTGCTATCTATGTAATAATTAGGGATTGGTATTGTAAATTTATCTACTCATAGCTAGTATACGTATAAGTATACTTTTTTTTTGCATAACAGTAGCTTTAATCTGCTAAACGCTAGAATGTTTTGACACACAAATAAAGTTTCTTATGTTATCTTATCTTCTTTTCTGTATCTCTTCGTCTGCTGGGGTCTGGCTGGTCCTCTCCCATAGGTCTTTGTACATACTTAGTAAATTTTACTGCTATATTTCTAGGGGGTATACCCGCCAAGATGCAAGGACGTATCGGTGACTCCCCTATGATTGGCTGCGGAGGTTATGCAAATGAATACGGTGGATCTTCCACGACTGGTCACGGAGAATCTTTAATGAAAATAACTCTGGCTAGAGAAGCTGTGTATAACATTGAGAAGGGAAATAATGCGCAGGTGATTGCTAATGCTGAACTAAACTTTATGTAATATTTTTTTGTGTGTGTTTTCAGGGACGTCGCTAAGGCATCAACGGGGGGGGGGGGGGGGGTGTCGTCATCTTTTGACCAACATTTAACAGTAAAAAAATTTCTGGACTAATATAAGCATATTTAAAAATTTTTATATAAGCAAGGCTTGCCAATTCTTCACCACAATTTACCGACTTTGACCTTAAATTTTAAGCAAATATCAGTTCCATTTTGACCAACTTTGAGCAAATACCAGTTCCATTTTGACCAACTTTGACCAACGTTTGAATTATTAGGGGGGCTGTTACACCCCCACACCCCCGTTAGCGACGTCCCTGTGTGTTTTGATGTTATATACTCAGGTGAATTAATATAATGTTTTTGATGTTACTCTGAGTGTATATCCACACCGGGCAGGCTGAAAAGTTAGCCTGACCAACGGTGGGAATTGAACCCGCGACCTTTGGGATACCAGTCCAATGCTCTGCCAACTAAGCTACGAGGCCAAGTCTGTTCGAATGTGTCAGTAACATGTTCTGTTTTACGTTTCGCCCAGATTTCGTCCGAAGAAGCAGTTCAAAGGATGGAAACACGTATAAACGGCTATGGCGGCGTTATAGTAATAGATGAAGACGGAAACTTTGGGAAGGCGTTCAACACAAAGAGAATGGCATGGGCTACAGTCAAGGACGATGTATTGCAATACGGTTTGAAACCTAATGAATGTATTAAAGTCGACTTGAAGTAATATATGAATATAATTATTATATTAATATAAAATTAGGTTGTGAAGACATAATAATTCTGATCGTTGAAGGACAGCAATGTAATTATAAAAAATACTAACTTAAATTTTGCTTTAGGGTAGTACTTAGATGTAGAAAAACCCTTGCCAAATTTTAGGATCATACCAACTCTCTTTTTAGCCTGTGAACTACCGCCGTTGTCCTCCACAAACCAGTTGCAACAAGGTTTTTGTCAATCCCATATCAGGATGTGTTCGCACTGCTTGTTCCCAGCTATTGCGACAAGCTGGAACAAGTTGTTATCACTCTGTTACAAGGTTGATGGCGGTAACAGACTTGCTACAAGTTGATCCAACAAAACTACCAATACATGCTGTTCGTAACAAGTTACTACGAAATTGTTGTCGATATCAGACTTGTTGGAACAACTTGTTGCGAGTCTGTTGGCCTCATCAACCTTGGCGTTGCAAGATGATAACAAATTGTTCCAGGCTTGTCAACAACTGGGAACAAGCAGTACGAATACATCGCATCTTGTCAACAAGATGTGTTCGCAACGGGTTTGTAGCAAGCTTGTCAACAAGTTGTAACAATGTCGTTTTATCAAGTTGCTACAAGGTTGGTTTTCGATAGTTTTGACCCGTTTTTTCGCCTATTCATTGGCTTTGTAATAACATTTAGTCTCTAATTATGCTGAGACACTCCTTAAATAAAGTAATGGTATAATTTAGTGAACCCTGAAGTATTAGTAAATATGTATTTTTCTACACTATGTATATGGTATTTTAGTGTCTGATTTAATGAACATAGTCTTCTTTTACAATCAAAATGTTGTGAAATTCTGTTGTGTATTAATATCATCGTCTTATATCGCCCTCATCACTTGAACACTGCAGTTTCCAAATAGCGAGAAATGTGTTGAAAAACAAAACACTAGAGATTTAAATCAATTTTGAAGTGATTCGAAATATGATAACAGTTTTTGGATGCACATAAAGCGATTGAAAGATTGATTAAGCACAATGCATTGCGGTGTCAAGATGGTATTATCATTAGTGAAAAGGTCTATCTATTTATGATTAATGGACCTCTTGTCAATATAACATAAAGTTTTGGGCTGTGACTGACCAAGTAACTTTGCTCGCTGGCGACTACACGTAAAATTTAATACCTATGTTTAATTTACGGTGGCCCATACGGGCCAACCCTTCTCCGTAGAAACTTGCACCTTCTCCGTACAAATGTGTTGTTATTCCATGGAAATCCAACTTCTCCGTGGAATATTGCAGTTGTTCCACGGGCAATAGGACAGGTGTAGTGTTGTTAAATATAAAGTTAGAAATGGTATTATACTTACTCATGCATTATAATTTGTTTAAAAGATCAGAATATTCATACCTTCTTATTTTGTTTCATAAATAGTTCTTTAATATTCGAAACAAATTCCATATCCTGCCTCGTCCCTCGTCGCTTCAGTTGGGAATAGAGATCAGTGGAAAAACAATGGGAGCGCGGTGCTTAATGGGAATGCGATAGAATCTGAAGCGACTCGGAAATCCCGCATCCAAGATGGCGTCCATTGTATTTATAAATGGCCGAGATAATGCAAACAAATAGGGAGGATTTTTCAAGGCCGTTATGTATGGCGAGGAAACGTTAAAGTATATTTCCTGTTTATTGAAGAAGGGTACGAAGGTATGTTCATTTACATTTTACATATTTACGCTCAAAAATGTATCAATTGTCGCAATTTATTAATATATGTGTATATTTAAGAATATCGATCTTATTTTGACTGTTGTAGAGTGTAGACATTGGCAAGTAGTTCTTGGTTCGACGTTTCTGGAGAAGGAACGTTATTTCCATATTTGGCCAAGATCCGAAAGAAGTTGCCAAAATATACGGAATGTTACTTTTGCACTCTGTCAAACTAAAGACATACGCTGATCAAAATAATCCCTGTCGAATCTCAGGTAAAATATTGTTACATTAATTTCTATGAATCAATCATTTTATAGCCTTTGCACCATGTGCAAGTAGCAAGGTTAAGGATGCCACCTTGAATATATTGTTAATTGTTTTCACCATTGTGTTTGCATAATTGCATCCCTTGCAAATTTATCTATAGGCAATTTTATTGTTTGCACACCCCTTGCAGGAAGGGTCGAGGGTCTATGCCAAGTCTATTGTTTTCAGTTTTTGAGGCTTAACACCATACTGACTTGGTTTTATTAATGCATTTTTCAAAACAAACCCTTGTGCACTTACTTAGCAATCAGCATCAGGTTTGAGTGATTCAAACAGTGATAGTACCTTAAAAAAGGCTTGCAATACATAGGGATCCCTCTTATCAGGCACATCCAGCTTTCGCAGAAACATCCCCCATGTTTGAACCTCTTTTAGTATACTGTTCTTATTAATAATTTCATTGGGAAACAACATAGGTGGGTGGGGCCTAGCCAGGTACCAATTAGACTATGTATCAAGGTTGTCAGAACTCAGAAGTGGTGGGGGGGGGGCAGCATAAGCCCCCCTCATATTCCATTTGTATGAGCAAACACACACAAAAGAACTAGAAAAGTGCAAAAGCAATTCAAATTTATTCTTGAGACCCCATCCCAATATTGATTCACTTCCGACAGCCTTGTGTATATACATGTAACAAGTTTTCAAAAATGTCAGATTTTCTAAGAAGATTTTTTCTTAATTGCAGGCTACTAAAGAAAACAAGAAATGAAACAAGATGGAATGAATATTTATTAAATTACAGATTTTGATACAAATTTAATTATGATACAAATTTATCTATTGTCTGAATAAAATAAAAAATGTACTCAGGCCAAATAAAAATAATAGTTGGTTTCAGGTTTCTGACCGACCTGTCAAAAATATGACCGACCATAAACATTTTAATGACATTTCCCAGTAGGGATCATCTTTTCGTAAATATCAGAATATATAAATAGTCATCAGACTCATTTGCTACAAAGTATTTTGTTTGCTCATAATTTAATCATTATCTAGTCATGTTAATCCTTGATGCATTTGTTTCTCGCAAAACATGTGTAGCTCGCGGTTGATCCCATGTGGCACGTCTGATTATGTGTGACAGTTGAGATAAAATATTTTTTTAAATAAAATGCTTTTTCGACCTACCTACCCATATAAAACATGGCTGTGAAACCTGAAACCAACTATTATTTTTATTTGGCCTCAGTAAGTACAAAATATGTACAAAATGCTCTACAATGTACAGACATATGTCACCATTAATTATAATAATATCTTCAAGGAACTTGTAAACATAATATTGCAGAGATCTGTAAAAAAAATGCTTTCATTGTTAACTCAGAGCAGGCACAGATTTTCTGGGGTGGGGGTGGGGGGTGCACACCCTCCCAGAAATTATATGCACCCCCAAAGGCATTTGGCAAATTACATATATATACACCCCCGCAAATTACATATATTTTGATTTGATAGTTTCATATTGGATTATTCTTACTACAAAATTTGTAAAATACCAATATGGTCTCAGATCTCGCCATGCAGGCCCAGAAAAAAATTTTGTTAAACTTTTTCCTTGGCCTTTCCGGGCGTTGCCACCCTATTTACTGGTGATGAAGTGGTAATGCTGAACCTGAGGGGGTCTAGGTAAAACACAGAGGTTAAAATAAATCCATAACATGGAGGCCTGTTCAGAACTCCTAAACCTCAAATGCCGACGACTAACCAAGGAGCTAGAACCTGAGATCCCCATTGGCTAAATAATTTTCATTAAAAAAATTATTATTCAGCATGCATACTTCACATACTGTATTGCTATTTTAAACAAAAGTGAAAAGTCTTACAGATTTGGCAAAAACAAAGAGTAGCTTAATAACTCTTAAGACCAACATAAAATATATTCGTTTTTGGCAAAACGGTTAGACGAGGGCGATTCAGTTCATGTTTCCCCTGAGCAGGACTTCTTGTACGAGGTTGGACTTCTTGTTGACTTTATATTATTTATATAAAATAGCACGTGGAAATTATTCTGCAGAATTAAATAAAAATAATCCGTATTATAGAGCATTTACCCAGCTTTTACGAACTTGTAAAGGTACAATCACTTTCATGAAACAGTATAAAACACGAAAACCTAATCAAAATCTCGCCTATATTATATTTTTACAGTCAAAGAGTCAAAGGCATATTGCTATAAAATGTCAACACTCACCATCATCGTCTTCAAGAGATAAATATTCCATTAATATCTCCAATTCCTCGCACGATTCAGACAAAACACTTCCCATGTACAGCAAAGGACCGCTACCGTCCAAAACATCCACGATTTCTTTCTTATTCGACGATTTTTTAGGTTTTCGAGCACATTTGCAAGTTTTCGAGTGTTTTTGCAAGTTTTCGAGTCACGATTTCACAGTCCCTCAAATCAGCGCTGCTCAAATTACGCGACCGCGCGTACGAATGAGGGACTGTGGAAGAGTCAGGGCTGATGCAACACCGCTGATTGAAATTGATATTGATTGATATTGTAGAAATGCAAAATTTATTTAATCGAATAGTATTTATTATATTTCATTTTATTGATATCTTCGAGTAAATACTTTTTAGTTCATTTTGTTATTAATTTAAGTATTTTTTGTCGAATATCAACTTCTAAACAATTAACTATGACCGCTAATGTACCAGCTGTATACTTATAGCAAATTTAGGTATAAAGTATTTAATAATGTACAATATTAATGTAAAGTATTTGACCAATGTTTAAATGTTTCATACGTTGTGCAACAATTTGTCGCGATGGTCGCGATTTGAGTCTGCTTCTCATTCAAATTAACCCATACCTTTCACAATATTTTTAGATTTTTGCAGCTGTATTAACTTGTGTGAGATGTTAAGTGACACAATTCACCAGATTTACCTTCAAAATGTATAAAAATTCCGAAGCAAAGACAGTTTTGCTAGCCATATATATATATATATGAATTTGAGTTGTTTATGATCCCGCGTTTCATAGAATATTTCAAGTAATTATGCCGAAAGATCAAAAATACCGCGGAATTCAAGATGGCGCTCAGCGGATAAAAATATCAAACTTTAGCCTTAAATTGTGAAAAAACAGCGGGTTTTGGCGCGTGGAAACAATGATATTTAAAATCAGCGTAGTTTATTCTGCTAATTCCTGTTAAAATATTTTAGCACCGCGATGGGGGCGACGGAATTTGATTTCTAGCCACATTTTGGCCACACAGCCAACGGCCTAAATCAAATAGATCGCTATCAAACGTGCTGAAGCAAGCGTATCATGTAGCATACTTGCTACAGTATATTTTAAATTGACGCCGCTTGAGTAATTTTTTTTTACGCAACTAAGTCATTACCGACATGATTATAAAGTATAAACATTTACAATTAGTCAAAATACTTATCTAGTGACTGTGACATTTTTGACTGCCCAACATCTCAATCGGGTCGATTCTATAATAAGTGCATGCTTGCTAAATACATTTACTAACAATCGTACCAACTTATATGATGATATTTCCTTACTGCAGCACGCGAATACACGCATATATCAGCAATAAACATCGCTTGCGTACTATTGTTGCATGAGCTAAGATTGAAATTATGTGTATTTCTAGTAGTTAACCTGCACCGTAGCACGAGAACGAACGAATAGCCTCATTAACTGAACGGCAGAATCGTACTCATTCGTATGATAGGCGTTTTATATTGGCTATGAGATGAACTTATTATAATACTCGTAAGCTTTGGTTTGTTGTTTATATTTTTAAATATATCAAGCCATATTGAGGCGTGACGGCAGCGGAGAGCCAGGGAGTAATGTAGTCAATACAGCAATAAATAACATACATTGGTCATTGCTGTTTACAGCGGGAGAGACGACAGTATGTACAGTCTACCTGTGGCGCAGAACACAAACTATAAGCTATAAACAAGTTATAGCAAGATCAATACCCATGCATCCGTGGAACTTTTGGAGTATAAATCTGATACATCTGAATTGTCAATGCTAGCAAGCTCACACCATTAGAACCTGATGAGAAAGTGTCACATTGAATGGAAGCACATTTTTTCTGTTTGAAATAAACCAGAAACAAATTTTTATGTTTGTTAGCTTACTCTCAGCCCATTGCTACTATGTCAGAATCAGAAACAGAAAAGCCTGTGGTGATGAATCGGAGACTGCGGAAAATGCTGAGGATATGGTTACCACTACAAGAAGTGAAAGAGTTATCACAAACTGGAGAGTTTCGAAATATAGATAAACGCAGAATTAATGATAGAAGGGGGGGGGGGGTTATGAAAATTTTCACTTGCACTGAAGGGGGTTGAGAAAAAATTTTCTACAGGTTTTTGGGAGGGTATGGAAATATGTACTTGAAATTTCATTTATCCACCCCCTCCCCCCTAGTAATTACTTTATGACCGGTCCCTAAATCGTCTTAAATATGTGCATATATATTGTGTTGAATATGTGCATATAAATCTTCTTAAACATGTGCATATATTTTGTTGAATATGTGCACATATTTTGTTGAATATTATGTGCATATATTTTGCTGAAAATGTGCATATAAATCGTCTTGAATATATGCATATTTTTGTTGAATATGTGCATATATTTTGTTGAATATGCGCATTTAGTATTTTGCACAAGTGAACGTAACAAATCCTACAAGTTGATTGGTCAAATTTGACTTGGTGATTATCGGGAATATTCACCTCGTCTTCGTCTCGGCGAATATTCCCCGATAATCACCTTGCCTTCGGCGAATAATTGTTAAATATTTTGTTGAATATGTGCATATATTGTGTTGAATATGTGCATATATTTTGTCTTGAATTTTGCTACATATGACCAACCATACTCGCTCCTCCTTAAAGAGTAGCTGTCAAATATATCCATACTTTGGGTAGTCACGTGATCGCCCCAGACCAGTGCTTTCTCGCCTCTCCCCTCGTCCTCATACGAAAGCCTCGGAACAAGGTTGACATATAGTTAAGCAATGGGAGACGTGATATATTTCAATAAAAGTATAATTCACATAGTTTATATTTTCACTTACTTCTTAATATCTGTTTAAATCCAAATAGCTCAGTAGCTGCGGGAAAAATCTTATTGTCGATGTAACTATCCATTTGTTTCATGTTTACCCGGTAAAAATATAGTCTATTCAAAAGCTCATTTTGACGTACTTTAGCTTTATAGAAACCGTTGGCCTTCCTCAGTATAAGATTATCAACTGTTCTACAAACATATTTGATAGTAAACAACTAAAATATTCTCCGAAAATGGCAACTCAAGAAGAAATGAGCTGCTATTTTTGGTGAGCGTCGACAAATTGCCCACCTGTTCCCTTTCCGTTTTACAGCGTTATTTTCTCTGAGCCAATAGCGCAGAGTGCCGTTCCGGGCGTAAGCCCGGGGCGAGGGTACTAATTCCACCGGCTATTAATTACCGCCGGGGAAAGGAAAGCATTAGGAAAGTCTAAAGTTTATCAATGATCGTGGTAATTGGTCATCCTCAGTCCTCACTGATCTCATAATATACCGACTGTCATGAATAGCGAACACTGATTGGTTAAATTTAATATTTGCATTAATTAATAACATTTGCGTTAATAAAATTTACATGCGAGAATTTGATATAATTTTATTACAAACTGGAAGTTTGTCGATAGATGCAGTTAAGTTTATAAAAAACATTACGAATTACTTTTTTGGTTAAAACGACCAATTTAAACTAGTTGCCTCAGGCGCATCCAAACGACCAATTTTTTTTTGGCCATTATAATCAACTTGTTTATACTGGGTGGGAGAAGAAATATTTTATTTTTCAACGACAGTTTGGAAAATCGCTTCACATGAGATACGAAAAACTAGTTTCATATTATTCTGACACTGCAATTGACCAACGAAAAATTCGTTGGCTCGAGCGGGATTTGAACTCGCATCTTCGGGTATCTAGACCGCCGCTCTACCCATTGAGCTATTGAGTCAACGGGGATTGGTAGCGAGTCTTATCCGATTTAAGTGCACGAAATATTTTCGTGACGACTTAACGCTTGTCTTAGAGGACGCGCAGTGTTTCAATTCTATTTCAGAACCATCCTCAGAGATACAAAAAACTAGTTTCATATTATTCTGACACTGAAATCGAGCAACGAAAAATTCGTTGGCTCGAGCGGGATTTGAACTCGCATCTTCGGGTATCTAGACCGCCGCTCTACCCATTGAGCTATTGAGTCAACGAGGATTGGTAGCGAGCCTTATCCAATTTAAGTGCACGAAATATTTTCGTGAC
>CACRXK020016744.1:0-11122 GCA_902702795.2 Paramuricea clavata | reverse complement strand
ATAGTTTTATTTTTGGTATCCAATCAAAATGTGCCAGAAGAAATGTCAATTTCACATAATAACAACAAGCTAAATATAGTTACAATCACTAAATATATCATTATTTAATTATAGCATTAACTAATTATCAAAACAATACATTAAATATGGACTTTGCCTCAGTAAAGCAAGCTGTCAAGTTTTGTATTGGAGCTAGTTTGCCTCCAGACAAGCAAACCTCTGTAAAATGTCAAACTCCCCATCCTCCCCTCAACCACTAACATCTTTCTGGTCTTTCTGGAATATAGAGCAACAACAGTATTTAAATAGACACAAACTGTAATAATTATTTTGTTATTACATACAAATCTATATTAATTGTGGACCCCATTTTCCACATTACACACTTCTTGAACTGAACAATTTAGTAATTTACTACCATTTGTAAAAATATAGAGAAATTTAACTTACTTTGATAGAGCCCTCAGTTCGATCGAGTTTCACGTTGTGGGCATAAGATCCCTTCCATTTCTCCACTTGGTAGTAATTGGTTCGACTGTAAACTATTTGTTCTCCGTCAATTTTGAGGGTTTCTCTTCGCATTATTTGCCATTTGCATATAGTGTTTGCATATCCAAATTGATCAAATATCCTTGCCGCCATGACTTGAATCGAATGCCAGTGATGCCTCGTTACGTCACAGTAGATTTGATATTGCAATTTGCATCAGTGCACCGATGCGAGCGCCCGCAATCTGCATGCAATGCATCGCTCAGCGGCCAAATCTAACGTGACGTAGAGTCTAAAACAATAGATTTGATGATGTCACGTTAGATTTCATGCGGAAAAGGACTCGGGTCCGATGCATTCACTGATGCAAAATGGATGCCAATCGAGTCTAACGTGACGTAGGTGATGCATTTTGTGCATTTTACTTCAACTGTGACGTCAAGGATGCGGTAAAAAATAACATATTTTGTCGCGAAAATATTGACGCTTAAGTGTCGAACAATAACAGAAAGTACACATTTGCGATCGCAACGTCGTATGTTGGACTTATTTTGACAATTTCGACTGTTATTGAGACTAATTAATACGGCATATTGTGTTTTTATATGTGTTTCTTTATGGTCGTTTACGTAAACTATAATCTATACTTAAACCTATAACTCAAAAATTAGCTTCTGCCTATAAAGCAAATATATTTTGCCGTATTTTCGAGCAAACTACTGTTTGTTACTTTTCCGTTTCCCCTGCAGTTTCATGACGACAAAGTTTCAAAATGTTTGACTGTTACATTTTACATTAAATTTTAAGCCTATTGAAAGCCACATAACATAAAACTATCGATACATCCAAAATATGACAATCAATGATTCTTTAGTTAAAAATTACCTCGTATTACAATCACGTTACCATAGCGACTACTATTATTTTAAACGTGGAATGGAGTACTTCATTATTTGATTTTGATTTCATGTGGAATTTCTGTATTTCATCTGTTAAAAAAAGGCAAGGGGTTGCTGCATGCATGTATTTCTAGTTATGAATATGAGCAATGACATAAATCAGTCTGTTGCATTGCAAGCATTGGGTTGGAAGCCAAGCTGAAGTAAGACAGAAAGGAAGAAAAGTAAAGCAAAAATCATGTGCAAATTATTGAACAAAATGGGACCGAAATCACTCACTAATCTCTTCACATATAAAAGTGAGGTGACAAACTACAAACTTACATAATATGAAAAACAGTTTCATGTATGACGGAGCACACCTTTGGAATTCTATTCCTATAGAAATTAGAGAGAGCAAATCCTTTTGTTCCTTTCGAAAGAAAATTGCTACTCACATTAACTAAAATTATTTCTCAGATTGATAGCTAATTGAAAATATATTAGTCTATATACCTGTAAATGGATTATTACTTATAGTTAATTTTGCTAGTTCATATAATACTATATATCTTATATAATTTTGTAAATAGTTTTTAAATGGAAATCAGCTTCGGTTGACGGGGTTAGCATGATTAAAGAAAGTTTTACTAGTCTAGTCTAGTCTAGTTGACATATAAACAGTTCATATATAATAAATTTTGTAAAATTGTAAATTATAGCTACAACTTTGCTACTCTATAATCCTCACTCGAATAAGATCAAAATAATAAGGCTAGTCAAGTTTCGATCTGATAAAACTTTCAATTTATTTTAAAACTCACATGATTATGTTGTTCTCACACTATAAGGCCAGTTAGGCGAAACCCCTATCTGCCAGAACCAAATCACCTGATATAAAGTTGTCCAGAAAGCCACAGTTCTCAGTCAGAACTTATCTGAAGTCCTCCCTCCCCAAGCTTTGATTTGGCTGTTCAGTCCTCCCTCCCCAAGCTTTGATTTGGCTGTTCTTGCATTCCCAGGTTAATATTCCTGAAAAAGATGCGATAATTATAAACAATAATTATACATATTCTACGATAATTATAAACCCAATGCCCGACCCCATCACTCCGTCTCCCTGTCAGGCGCACAAATCAGCATGAATTTGTTGTCCTGGTGCACAAACCCTAAGAATTCAGGGAACCCTCAGAAAACCTCATCCCAATAGCATGCTGTTTAGAATTATTTCCTATATTAGACAACCCTTCGGATAAATTTTCATCCAAAATTTTAATAATACACCCTTTCAATAATTACTGGGAGACTTGCACTCATAAATCGAGATCCAGGGCTCCAAGAGCAAAAAGTATGTGTGACGTAAATATCGAAAGGGTGTATTTACAGGTTACCCTTAAGAAGTTGGTTAAAATTCAGGCAATCCCTCAGAAAACCTCATCCCCAATAGCATGCTGTTCAGAATTATTTCCTATTTTAAACAACCCTTCGGATAAATTTTTATCAAAATATTTGATAATACATCCTTTCAATAATTACATCATTTGACCTGGGAGCCTTGCACTCATGAATCATGATCTGGGGCTCCAAGAGCAAAAAGTATGTGTGACGTAATAACCAAAAGGGTGTATTTACAGGTTACCCTGAAGAATTTTGTTAAAATTGAGGCAATCCCTCGGAAAACCTCATCTTCAATACCATGCTGCTCAGAATTATTTCCTATTTAGACAACCCTTCGGATGAATTTTATCCAAAATTTTAATAATACACCCTTTCAGTAATTACGTCATTTGGCCTGAGGCTCCAAGAGCAAAAAGTATGTGTTACGTAATCATCGAAAGGGTGTATTTACAGGTTACCCTGACAAATTTCGTTAAATTCAGGCGACCCCTCAGAAAACCTCATCCATAGGGGTGTGTGTATATAAAATGAATGGTCCATTAGGTGAAACAATCAAATATTGAATTGTCAGACAAATTTTCTGTCTTTACTTGTCAAGGTGAAAATGTTGAGTATTAATATCAAAAATGCTTTTGAAAGATTATTCATGCAGTAAACAATAAACATAAATAAATACAATCAACGAAGGGATCTTTGACTCACTGTCCAAGTGGTTAAGTAAACATTAACCTAGCAGCTGAGCCGATCGATCATGTTGAAAAAATATGTATAAATACTATGATTTGACTATCCCTAGAGGCATCGATTTGTTAAAATTTTGTGCTAAATAAACTACCAAAACAATTAAAAGGCTCATCTTACCCTTTTATCCGATCTTTTTAACTTCTTATCTATGGCTATAGAGCTTAACCTTTGCTGCCGCATACGCTCCCGACAATGAAGCGCTTGTATTGTGTTGCTCGTTTCCACGGCATTTTTACAATTTCATTGCACAATCATCAAAAAACAAAAAACATACGATTGTAAATGAACACTTTATCTTTCAAATCACACAATAACGAAAAAAATCAGAGCATAAACAAAAAAGATATAACTAGCCGAAATTTGTGTATTTTAGCGACTTCCTTTGAAACTTCGTAACTAGCGCGAATGCCTGGAAGAAGACCCAGCAAACTAGAATAATAATAAAGTAACCATGGCAATAATTGGGATCAAAATAATCCACAGAATCTCCTCTTTCACACTCGTATATACCTATATATTCTTACACATCCTACAAAGTACCAGAAGCAAGAGAAAAAGCGCGATTTTCAAAATTAGAATTACCAGTCTTACATTTTTTCCGCTCGGCAATTAGAAAAATAGTGGAACTTTTAATTGGTGCTTTTGGATGCATTTTTGACAGGCGTGTTAGTTCAAGCCTGTGTGGTGGCATAAGATTTTAGTTCAAGCCTGTGTAGCATAGAGCCTATGTGGCGTAAGATTTTAATTCGAGCCTGTGTGGCATAGAGGCTGTGTGGCGTAAGGTTTTAGTTCAAGCCTGTGTGGCATAGGATTCTAGTCCAAGTCTGTGGGGCATAAAGCGGCCTGTGTGGCATAAGATTTTAGTTCAAGCCTGTGTGGCATAAAGCTTGTGTGGTGTAAGTTCAAGCCTGTGGGGCATAAAGCCTGTGTGGCATACAGCCTGTGTGGCATACAGCATGTGTGGCGTAGGATTTTAGTTCAAGCCTGTGTGGCATAAAGCCTGTGTGACATCGGATTTTATTTCAAGTCTGTGCGGCATTGAGCCTGTGTGGCATAAGATTTTAGTTCAAGCCTGTGTGGCATAAGTTTTTGTTTAAGCCTATGTGGCATTAAGCCTGTGTGGCATAAGATTCTAGTTGTTCACACTTGGGTGGCATAGAGTTTGTGGGGCATAAAATGTTAGTTGAAGCCTGTGTGGCATAATGCGCCAGTGTGGCATAAGATTTTTGGTTGAATCCTGGGTGGCATAGTTGGTGTGGCATGACATTTTAGTTCCAGCCTATGTGGCATGAGATTTTAGTTCCAGCCTGTGTGGCATAGCACCTGTGTGGCATAAGTGTCTAACTCAAGCATGTGTGGCATGCGATTCTAGCTCAAGCCTGTGGGTGCATGAAGCCTGTGTGACATAAGATTCTAGTTCAAGCCGGTGTGGTATCTTAAAGCCAGTGTGGTATCTTAAAGCCTGTGTGGCATAAGCCCTGTGTGGCATGGGATTCTAGTTCACGCCGGTGTTGGCATATTACAGCCTGTGTGGCCTGAGTTGCTAGTTCAAGCCTGTGTAGCATAGAGCCTGTGTGGCCTAACAGTTTCGTTTCAGCCTGTGGGACGTAGGTTTTTCGTTCAACCCTGTGTGGTATGCAATTCTAACTCAAGCCTGGGGGGAGTACGATTCTAATTGCGGCATGTGTGGCATCACGCCTGTGTGACATCAAGCCTACGTGGCATCAAATTTTAGATCAAGCCTGTGTGGCATCAAATTTTAGATCAAGCCTGTGGGTCATAAGTCTCGTTTCAGCCTGTGGGGCATACGCATCTGGTTCAGGCCTGTGTGGCATACGATTCTAGTCACGCCTATATGGCATCAGCTTCTAGTTCAAGCCTGTGTGGCTTAACATTCTAGATCAAGCCTGGATGGCATGCAATTCTAGTTTCAAGCCGGTGTAGCATGCGCTTCTAGTTCGAGCTGGTGTGGTCTAAGATTCTAGTTCGAGCCTGTGGGACATAACTTTATTGTTCAAGCCTGTGTGGCATAAAATTCTAATTCACGTCTGTGTGGTATAAGGTTGTCGTTTACGTCTGTGGGGCGTCATATTCCGGTGAATGTAAAAGGCGGAATGGCCTGTGGCATGGTTGCGGAACAAAAAAACATGTCAAAGTCAGGTGCAGCTGCCTCATCATTGCCAACGTGCAAATACAGATGAGGTTCCTACATGATAAAACTGCAAACAAGCCTACAGATTTCAATATTACCCCTCTGTCAATGGAATCTACCAGAAGCGATGAATTTGTCCCAATATCTGCCACAGCTTCAAGTGCCACTACAACCTTCTGTCCTACCACAGCTTCACATGTTACCACACCACCTTCTACAAGTGCTACCACAGTGTCCGATTTGTCAAAGCATAAGGCTAATGATGCACACTTGATTCCTCCAGTAAATAGCAGGCATGCATCCAAGACAACAAGTCAAGATGCTATTGATCTAGCAATACTAAAACAACTGGAGAAAACAGATAAGAAAATCGATGAAACTACTTCCAAAGAAAACACATCAGATGAAACATATCTTTACTGCCAGAGTCTCATTCCAATAATACGGGCCCTTCCACACAAAAAGAAGAGAAAGGCAATGATTCAAATCAGCCAACTGTTATTTGAAATGGAATTTGATGAATTGCAATAATTTTTCATTGTAACTTTACACATCAACATTTTTGTAGTTATGGTTGTTTTAAAATGTTTTAAAAATATTGAAATTGAAAGCTTTAATACTTTTAACATTTAATATTGCTATTACCTAATCAGGCTAGCATATCAACATACAGTCCCTGCCATGTGTGTGAAGGAAGAAGCTGTGCGTTTTGCGTGAAAACCATTGTGCTTTTCATGTTACAAAAAAATCTTGTTTGCAAAGTAAGCACTGTAGTACTATACTGCAGGACTGCTACTTTTTTGAAAGGTATCCGGTCATTTCGCCCCCAAGTCGATTTGCCCCCAGTCGTTTTGCCCCCAAGTCAATTCGCCCCCAAGTCAATTCACCCCAAATCGTTTCACCCCCAAGTCACTACATGTCAATTTGTATTTGTAAGAATACCCCAAAACTTATTGAATATTCCATAAAGCTTTTTAGCAAAATATATGAATTACAAACTAACCCATATTTGCAAGTACTGTGGACAAATGGATCAAACGGCAACTGCGCAAAAATCGAAAACATATTCGCTAATGCATGCATGCTCCAAACTTGTCAAAGCCAAAGGTGACAGAACAACTGACAAAACGTGACATTTCGAACAAAAACAAAAGTGTGAAAAGGTTTCACAAAGTCAGTGATCAACATGGTGATTAGTTTTTACAATGGATGAACGGAACAATTCCCGGAATGGTGATTAATTTTTCACAATAGCCGAATGAAACAATACACAGCTTTTCAAGGTTTCAAAATGAAAGAATATTAAATTATAAATAGAAAAATGACTCAATCCCGGTATTACTCATCCTTCAAATATGTATGGAATGAAACAGACAATATAAAATGATGCGAAGTGTTAGGGAAGTATTTCACTTCAGCTGACGTGCGAGGCTGTGAGTACTGAGCACACCAAAATCTTCCCTGTAAAGTTTAAATTTGTCATAGCGATTTGCGTTCATGACTGTTGCAAAGTAACATGTCTGTGGATAAAGATTGTTGCAAACGTTGTAAGAAATTTGTCCGACCGCGGCAAAAAGTATTCAATGCGATGGGTGCGATAATTGGCAACACAGGACGTGCGACACCGGGATTTCAAGAGGCGAATATGAGGAAGCTGTACAATCTGGCAAAGGAGTAGACTGGCGGTGCAACGATTGCCTCAACATGAGTGCTGTATTTCTTCTTCCAAATGCTGAAAGCAAAAGCACTAGAATGGATGAAAGCATACCATGTGAGTATATTTTGTCCCGCTACAGCTATATTTTTATCACCAATGTCAACACATACAATTACAAATTATTTATTTGGCTTAATCGCTTATTATTATACAGATTCGGCTACAAAACGAGTTTAACTAAACAGTGTTTATCAGTAACCGATATCAATACTTTAGTCCTTAGATCTATATAACTATGTAGACTTTTATAGTTATTTTACAAATTTCAGTTTCGTATTTCAGAAATCATGCCAACAAGTTGATACTATCTCTATAAACAACTTGAAAAAATATGACTCATCTTGTTTTTGTAATGCTAAGAATTTCAAAAATGTTGCTTGTCTTTTGTTCTGTTATTGTATTGATAGAGGCCTAAAGCCTGTGATGATGTAATGCCGTCAGGCATTCTTTCTCAACTCCCAGGCATTCTTTCTCAACTTCTGGGCATTCTTTCCCAACTCCCTGGCATTCCCGGAAGGGTCTTGTCTAAAAGTACACACAAGTGACTACGAATGACCATGAGTGACTACGAATGACCAGAAGTGACTACGAATGACCATGAATGACCACGAGTGATTTCTGTGTTAATAATATACATAAAGATATTACTCGACTGTGATTGGTTGATTTCAGTGCAGTTAATCCCAAACAGCAGTGCAATTTTCTGTAATCACAGTGCAATTTTCTGTAATCACAGTGCAATTTTTTGTAATCACGGTGCAATTTTCTGTAATCACAGTGCAAAAATCTGTAACAAACTGATCTGATTGGTGGGAAAACATTGTGATGATTAAATCAACCAATCAGTTTAAAGCAGTTTAGTTTTAAATAAGTAACGGTCACAGATTGCTTCAAAACAAAACAAACATGGCGCCGCGCTACACAAAGTAAAAGTTGCCTTCGCGTGGAAAATATGGCTTTTATCTTTATTTTTAAATGGAAAAGCATTTACCTTAAACAAGACTAACAAAAAATACACAGTTGAGTGGAATTTTCAAGCTGTTAGCGTTGTATAATGTGATATAACAAGGTCAGGAAAACTTTGCCAGTGGAATGTTCGCTATAAACGCGTATAAAGTTAAAACTACAATTGTCTCGAACATTTTTATGTAAATTATTAATAAGTAACAGCATGGTTTCTCGTGAAATTTGGATAAACATGCAAATAACTTTGCTTTCTTTTTTATTTAAAAAATTCACTATAATAATAAAGGGAATCAATATTAAAGATACACTGAAATTATATGCTGTCTTGTTTAGTTGTTTCATATACGCAAAGGCCGTCGGGTTTTAAAGGCATTATAAAATCAATATTTAAAACAAACTTACTTCCGTTAACGTCGGCTCCCTTCTTTTAGCCGATTCTTTCGCAGTTTCTTTCTGAGAGAGCTTTTGAAATTTACAAAATCTTGCAAAAATGCGAGCAGGAATGAAATATATTTGCAAGAAATTTATGAATCATCAAATCAAGAAATGTTTGCTATTTCGCTGTCGTCATGCAGACATGCAGTCGTTATAATGCAAACTTTAAATTGGACCAATCAGCATCCGCTATTCATGACAGTCCGCCATATTTTTGAGATCAGTGAGGATGACCACACACCCAACACTCGAACACATGCTCGAACACCGTTGGTGACCCCATTGAACTATAATATAGTTCAATGGGTGACCCACGCCCGCGATGATTGATGAACTTTAGACTTCGCTAATGCTTTCGTTTCCCCGGGTGTAAATAGCCGGGGGGAATTAGTACCCTCGCACGGCGGGATAAACCACTGAGCTTTACTAAATTACTGGAGGAGGTGCTCCTATCTCTCGTCAGTCAAAAAAGTGTCGCCAATGGCGGATTTTCACGTTTGCTGACGCCATATGGTTCCTCCAGCTCATGGCAATTACCACTGACCAACCGCGATCCTAAGCATCCGACAAAGACCTTCGCCCCCCTGTTTTTGCACAAATATTTTATGTTTTCGAGACAAAATCATGCTGTTTTTCTCCGCTTGTGGATGCAAAATTCGCTGTAAAGACTTTAAAAGGAAGAATATTTCTTTTGAAAGGTAAGATTTGTGAAAATTTTAAGTTTTTACCTTTTATTCGACTAATTCTAGATTGGCAATATCAGGGGCCGATGCATAAATCGAGGTATATATATATATATATATATATATATCAAACACTTATATTTTATATTTACACCAATATTTCTGGAGCAGACATAAAAAAACGTTGTACATGGTTATTTATAGATTGTGTGCATACATTTTGTTTCTAGTTTCAGACTTTCAGGCACTGGCTTTTGTTTTTAGTGCCAGTTTATTAATTTAAACAGCAGCTCATGCAATCTGTAGTTTGCTGTTTTATAAAGAGCAGTTAGCACTAGATTATATACAGTATAAACAAGCTGTATTGTATCCTTCACAAATATTATAAACTGCTAATCTTGCTACTTGCTAGGTTTTGTATCAGCATTTACCAATTGGCTGTGTATAGTTAGGCTTTTTTGTGGGGTTGCGCACTACATTTCAGTGAGCATCGAGCTATCATTGACTTGTGCATACCCAAATTTGCATGATTTATACTTATATCATTCTTGCATTGGCATTACCTTGAGTGCTAGTATGGGTCAACCTCTATGCCTCATAAAAATCTCCAAACAAAGAACCTCCTTTACTCAGAAAATACCTCATACCGTCATGGGAGTCTGGATTTATGTTTAGACAAGAAAGCCATATTTATTTAGGTCCCTTAGAGGTTAACCCATTGAGTCGCATTGCGCCCTACTTTATTATTTTACTCTGTCTGACGCCAGATGATTTTACTCATCAAGCGGAGAGTGCTGGCGGTTAATGGGTTAACTAGCCCATGTGTCTAGTTAACCTACTGAGTCACACTGCGCCCTTCTTTATTATTTTACTCTGTGTAACGGCAGATTATTTTACTCTGTCTAACACCAGATAATTTTACTCATCAATTGGGGAAGAGTGCTGGCACTTAATGGTTAATTCAGATTTATACAAGAGTAGTGGTGCACCAGAGCTAACAGTTTCAAACCAGAGCTGTCGAGCAGAACAGGCCAGAACCTACAGTATGCACCCATTGTAATTAATTTTGAAATGTACACGAAACAGTTTCACACCATAGAATAAAACAATCACAAACAAAGTAACTTTATTTCTCATTTCTATTACAGGGATCAAAGTGATATACAAGAACTGAAGCAAAAATCTTATTTGGGTGTAACAATATGTAGTAATACAGTATTTGTAGTAGTAATACAGTATTTGTAGTAGTAATACAGTATTTGTAGTAGTAATCTGTTATCGCTACCAAAAGAAAATTGAAAATAGATCAACATGCCAAACAGCCAAAGTGATCTCACAGCTCATGGGACTACAAAGTGATCATTATACTAGAATAACTTGATTATACAGTTAGTTAAAAATGATTGGGTCATTCAAGAAAATATCCACACCTCTAATGGAAGAGATGGGAGGTTCAGCTTCCTCCCACCTTTGGACATCCTAATACTTTTACTATTATCAGCAGTTGGGTTCTGCCCCATCCCACTTCAGACAGCACAATTTCTTTCTGTGGAGTTAGTGTTTATCTTTTCTGGAATGACTCATGTCTCATTGGTGATTGGTAGTTAATAATTATTCATTGAAGAATTTAAATTAAATTAAAATAATACAATTTCAACTG
>CACRXK020016743.1:0-11122 GCA_902702795.2 Paramuricea clavata | reverse complement strand
AAAGTTTTCTAGTAAATTCAGGTGTTTCTATTCAAGTAAGACCTGCAAAGCTGGGATTCTGCCACAACTTAAAAAAAAGTAGTGTTTTAATCTTAAAAGATTTTAACTGAAAAGTTTTTGCATTTGGAAATTGAAATATATATTTTGCGAACACATATGGGGCGTTCCATTGGGAGGCCACCACCAGTGCCATCGCAACGGAAACCAATCTTCCGCCACTTATAGCCTATCACTCTCTTTTAGTGAATAACTTTAACAATAAACATACCTTCAGTGTCAAACATAACTTTGTTTCCTCTCTGGAAATCTTTTTCAGTTTTCTTTACAACTAAATGTGGAAGATGTTCATCGTGGTGAATATGATCAAGCAAATGACGTGGTACAGGTTCCATGTACAATATCTCATCATCCACGAGGCGAATTGCACCACTCTGTAAAAGGAAAATGAAAACGTAGTTAGAGAGATAAACCCTTCCATGATTTTATCATTGGTAAATGCCATGCAATACTACAGTATGAAATTAATTGAATACTAATTACGTGCATATCTTACCACTCCACTGTTATCACTTAACGCAACAAAAGATCCGGGATGATCAACAACATGGCCGTGATAAAAATTACGATGTGGTGCGTCAGTTATCGTTCTCGAACCATCCTTATGTCTCGTTTCAACGTGAAAACCCGGACCAAGCAGATGCTTATTTAATGACACCTTCAAATGAAGATTCTTGTTGAATGCAGTGAGATGATAGTATTTTAAACCTGTTTCTTCGATCTCACGTTTCGCATTATAACTTGAAATTTGTTGTCCTCTTTTATCAACATGCTTTGGGAACGCTATGTCGTATTCGGGTACTAGAAATAACAGAGGCGACAAATTAACTGTTGATTTCGTATCCATACCTCTTTATTAACCCCCCTGTTTCAGTGAGCATAATGCCTGGTTTCCATTTTAGGGTCGTGACGTTCGCGACCACGACCAGGTGACCGATGTAATGAAGTGTCGATAAACCTCTGCAATCAGTAAAGAGTGATTTGCGTATAGCACACAAAAGAGAAGATAGTTTCACACAGGGGACCATGCATGACTTGGTTGCAGCATAGACAATACAGAGGACATGCTGCCGGATTGTCTATGGTTGCAGGTACCTAAGCATGTAAGACAGAAACACGATGACGATGCCCAAAACAAACTCCTTCAAATGACTGTATACAGTGGCGGCGCCAGGCCTCCAAATTTGGGGGGCATTTGAGGGGCAAACTCAAGTTTGGGGGGGGGCAAGATAGAATTTTTAAAAAGGTCGCCCCCCAGGAGATTCGCCCCCCCCCCTCAAAACGTGGCGATACTAGGAATATCGCCCCCGGGAGCGAACATCCTAGGAATATCGTTTCCCAGGGGGGTGGGGCGAATACCCTAGGAATATTGCCCCTCTTTAGGACATTCGCCCCCCATATATGCGATATATGTGGTTTATTCAAATAGTTTGAGAATTTAACTATGCAAAACTAAAGTTTTTTTGTCTTTTTTTGAAACGTATTATTGGACTATTGGCAAGTTTTACCATTCAGAAATTTACAAACTAATATTGAAACTGTAAAAAACAGTTTCATGTATACGCGTATTCACTAATGAGTAATGACAACTTATAAGCCATACATTTTCCGATAACGACAAAACGCTTGTGTAGCCTTTAGTCGCTCTTAGTGACTAATAATTTTTTTTGAGGGGGGGGGGCAAAATGGGGGGGGGCAAAAAATAATTGGGGGGGGGCATTTGCCACCCCCCCTTGCCCCCACCCCTGGCGCCGCCACTGACTGTATAAATTTACGGTGTATTTATTATGTGACACTTTTTGTGTGAAAACTTTGCTGCATATTATCATACAAATTTAACACTCAGTTTAATTGCAAGCGATTTATTGTTTATAAGAGTTCTACCGAGCTATGCAATTTGGAGTAAAACTTGCCACGCCTTGAAATGCAAGCCGTCAGGTGTACATTATAGAAGTAAAAATACGTGGTTTGCCGTTGGAAGTAGACAAAGAAGACGAACAAAACTCCCAACTTTTAATTATTCATCTGTTTTCTACAATGGTATGAATTTTACTATCATACTGTTATACTAGCTAACTATAACTTTAATATAACCATATACTAAAACAATTAATATTTAGAGGTATTCACAAAATAATTAATGCAATTATGAGGATGCCGATATATACAGTACTACTAATCGAGTTGGGAAGGGAGTTAGAACAGTTTGAGTTAAGATTCCAAGGTAAAAGAATCTGAGTTAGGATTCATGATAAAAACGCATGACCTTAACATTTAAAACGTTATTACAACTATGGAATGCCTTTAAATGTTTTCTATCTATTCGCCAAATTTGATGCACTTAACAACCTATTATAGGAAACACTTAGAAATGCTTTCACCCCAGTCTTAGACAGGTAAACCGTAAACTTTCGACACCAATGCTGTTTCAACAACTTGTACATATAGAGAACCGTGACACAAGATAGAAACTGGTTGCTTTTGCCGACATGCATACAAACCAGAGATTTAGAAAAATATTAAGTAAACTGATATTATGTTTAATGCTATAAAATATAGCAAATCATAGTAAATGTATTTCTATACACACGTAAGAATCCAAGATATGTTCGCAACAGGCTTCTAGCAAGCTTGTCCACAAGTTATAACAATGTCAGTGTTAGTTTGTCAACTAAGACATGACAAGATTGTCACTCACAATTTGTTAAACATGTTGTTAACATGTTGTTGGTACAACTTGTGAAAAGTCTTTTGAGTCAACAACCTTGTACAAGGTTGTCAACAAGCCCTTGACAACATCTCTGAGTCATCAAGATGAGAGCAAGCACAGCGAACACATTCTGATGCGTAGGCCCACTGGTATACAGATACTCCCTATCAGTGTTTTTCAGTGACTGGTTACATTTTGAATAGATAGATAGATAGATAGACAGAACCGGAACTGACGTGAAGCAGACCGAGGTAGACTGTGAGCTTACAAATGGCGCTTTAAGCAGCCGCTCTTAGTTCATACTTCATTAATGATCTGCCCCCTGATCTACTGTAATTATTATTATTATTATTATTATTATTATTAAATTGAAACCACATTGCAGCCAGAAGCTGAATTGCGTGGATTACATATTATCACATGCACTACATATAAATATATTATTAATACAATATTATAAAAACCCACCCACGATCAAAATTCGATTAAAATAAGCATAAAATCTATCCTACAAACTTCCTACACATAGCAGGGATAAAAGAGTTATAAAAGCGGTTCGTGCGTGTAACGTACATATTAAAATACCGATTCGTCCTGAAAGAATAATCAGTCTCGTTCTTCGGGGGCAGCAGATGATGAAGTTTATGCATTGGATCCTTGATGATACTCGTAAAGAGTTTGTCACACATGTCCTCTCTTCTTTGAAATAGAGTAGGCAGTCTAAAATACTCAAGGGCCTCACAATATGTCATTTCAGGAGATAAAATTTTTAGCACACGTTTCTGGACAGTCTCAAGTTCGTCTGCCAAATACTTTGGGATGGAATGATGGAAGGCTTGCGCACAATACTCGAGCACAGGCCTGATCACTGTACAATAAAAGTTCAAGACATCATTGACATTTACGCTTGCCCGTTTCAATAGTACTATAAAATAGAGGCGTTTATTAGCTTTCTTTATACTCTCTCTGATGTTATCTTTCCACTGAAGTGTGCCTGTCATAACAAGACCCAATATTTTTGCACTCTCAACTATAGGCAATGCTTCTCCACCCACCAGTACAGGATCAAAATGTTGTTTAATTCTTTTAAAATCGATTCTCAGTTCTTTACATTTCTCAGTGTTAAGAGATAGCCCATTTGCCTTCGACCAATCTTCCACAACATCAACTGCGACTTGAACACGGCTCTCTGTGTCCTTACTAACTACTTCAGCAACTGTTGTGTCATCAACAAACTTCCACCTCGATATATCACAAATATCAAGATCGTTTATCATTAAACAAAATAGCCAGGGCCCTAATTTTGTACCTTGAGGGATACCGGAAAGTACATCTCCCCACTCCGAATAACAGTCATTGGATAATTTCACTCTCTGCTTTCGATTCATCAAAAAATCGATTGTCCAGCGAGCAACCGCACGTGGAATAGCTAAATTGGAAATTTTATCAGCCAGTAAAGCATGATCGATAAGGTCGAATGCTTTTCTATAATCGAACAGGATGACTCTGACAGCAGAGCCAGTGCCATCAGTAGCTTGCGACCATTCATGGATCATAGATATAACAGCGAGAGTAGTTGAACTTCTTGGTATTACTCCATATTGACTTGGATCGATTATACTCATGATAGCTGGAGCAATGTATTTTTTAACAACACAGTCCTCGGCGATTTTCGAAATAGCGGCAGTAAGTGAAATTGGTCGTAACTGCTTACAAATGTCGCTAACGGGCTTAGTTTTTATGAGGGGCACAATGTTGGCAAGCTTCCAAGATTTAGGTAGTTGTTGTTCGGCATAGCTGCTGTTTAGCACAGCGCATACTGGCTGTGCAAGGATTTCAGCATATTCCTTAAGAGCCCAATTGGGAATTTCGTCAGGACCTGACGCCTTTCCACGATTAATTGCTTTCAGTAAATGAAAGACTTCCAATTCGTTCACTTGAAAAGAGGAATAATTATCAAAGGGGGGAAGGGTTGACAGTGGATTGAAGGAGTTCATGGGCTCCAAAAAGGCGTTATTAATTAAATTCGCAATGTCAGGACGTTGCATATTCTCGATATCGTCTAAATGAAGTTGACTACATAGGTCATCGGAGCCGGTTGTAGGTACCATACCAGCAATCTGCTTCACCTCCTTCCACCATCTCTTCGGTTTGGTCGATTTAAGATTCTTTACTTTTGAAGAGTAGAATTTCGCCCGGCATGTCTTTCGCTCGCGGTTAACCCGATTCCGGTAATACTTGAACTGAAAGGTATTTCCACTGCAGAAGGCAGCTTGACGCTTCCTTATAAGCTCTTTAAATTCTGCAGTAATCCATGGAGGATCGTGTACATGCAAAGCCGTTTTCTTTATTGGCATAATGGTGCTAATACCGAGACGTACTAACTCTTCGAAATACTGGAGTTTCATTTCGCATGTGTCAAAATGATTCAGAGAGGACCAATCGATAGATGTAAGGTATCTTCCAAGCTCATGCCTTTTACTAGATCGTAAATCTCTACTAGAGATAATTCTTCTACTGCATGACTTGGGTTCTCTTTTGCAAGGATTGACAATCACAACATTATGATCTGAAAGACCAAATGGCGGAAATTTTTCGACAGAGTTCTTATCATAAAACGAATGTAAGTTGGTTATTATTAGATCCAAAGTCTGGTTGGCCCTTGTGGAAACGTTAACAATCTGTTTGCAACTGAACTGTGTTAATATCCGATTGCATTTTAACCGATTAAAGTCGCCTGCAAGAATAAACCCACAGCCAGGATAAGTGCTTTCAATAGTAATCAGTGATGTGGAGAGAAATTGGAGCATTTCATCATCATTAGCATTAGGTGGATGGTAAACGACACCAAGTATCAAGCAGGAAAACCCGCGGGGAAGTCTACTTGGACGAACATAGACCCACAGAACTTCGTAATCTATATGGTGGAGATGATTCAGAGGCTTATAAAATATCGTGTTCCTGATGTACACCCCAACCCCTCCGTGGGAGCCCACACTGCGGTTTTTATGAACAAAATTGTAACCTGGAATATCGAGGCAGGAATCTGAGATACGGTCATTTAGCCATGTTTCCGTTATACAGGCAAGGTCAGGACTCTTTTCTGTGACAAAACAACTCACTTCATCAATTTTGGGAGCTAATGACATCGTATTTGTCAATAATAGTTTCGGAACGTAGAAATAGTCATTAGCATTGGAAATAACAGTTTTATTAATGTTAATTTGAATAATATTATTTAAATTACGTTGTCCGCGATGAATTGAAGTAGGGCGACCTGATAGGGAAAAATCATGTTCTAGTAATAATACTGGAAAAACCTCATATTGGCTTTCCATTTGTCCTTGCGAAAACCCTCCTCAGTCTGGTTGATTCTAGCGCCATGTTTATTTCGTCGCCACGTCGATTTCTTTGATGGTGTTCTATGGGTAACGCGAGTCGGGATGGCATAACAGTTAGTTATGTCCGAAATTTCCGTATGTTTTGGGAATTGACTTACTTGACCAGCATGTTTTTGAGGCTCCTGCTTATCAACTTGTTTTGGTGGTATTCGAGGGTTAGGTGGTAATTCTTGAGATGTAATATATTTATTAGTACAGGTATTCTCTTGAGTCGGAGGCGCGTGTTGATTTCTAATGCAATTAGTGCTGAGTGTCTCCAAAATAATGCAGGAATGATCATGACAAAGCCCATTGTCAGTTTCTTTACTCTTTTGTTCTAACTCGTGTAGGTTTAGTACCTGTTCGAGTTGTAAGATTTTTGTTTCGGCAACCGTTAGCTCAGATTCAAGTTGCTTGGTTTTATCTTGTTCATCATGCAGTTCCCTTTCAAGACGCTTTAATTGAGTATCATAACAAACATTGGAAAGGCACTCAGACCGCAAATTTGCCAGAGATTGTAATGCATCATTACGACTCATTACAATGTCATCATTTAGATTCGATCCTATTATGTTATTGTTTTCCTCATGACGTTTTTGCAATCCGGAGGCGTTTTGATTGTCCAAATTTGAATATTCGACAGCTTTAGGCGAATATTGAATCGTATGTTGGTTTTTCAACAACTGAAACTCTGCCCTAAATACATCAAACTGTTGGTTAATAATGTTTAATTTACCAACTACTTTATCAAGGCAATCTTCCACGTTTTTAATGCTATGTTTGTTATCACGAATATCTTTCTCAGTAATTGTTACATCGAGTTTAACGCCCTCCAATTCAACAAGCATTTCATTGCTTGTGGAAGGGAATCCGCAATAGTTGTCGCTTTTGCTTGACTGTACAGGATCGAAATCATTACATAACATTGTACACAACTTAGCTGTTATCAGGTTCCTGTCTCTGCCTTCTATTTCCAACACTTTCTTGGATTTGCGCCAGGATATTGAGCTATAACCATCACTGTATTTTTTTTTATCATTGCCTGGTGAAGTCCATACGCCGACAAAATCAACATTCTTGCTTACAAAAAGCTTCAATTTCTCCAAATCACCCGTCCAGCAAAGCCGTAGTTCTTGCATTTCGATTACAATACTTGCCACAGAGTATTCCAGCAAATAACTCAAAAAAATTTAAGAATAATGTGGAGCGATATATTACACGTCTGATCGATCGATCGGTTAAAAGTTGATCATGAGATCAGTGAGTATGACACATTCAGAGTCGTTGCTAAGGGGAGGGGGTGTTGGGGGTGTGGCACGATTAATTAAAGGGGAACTTTTAATGTCATTTTTAGGCAAGTGAAGAAATTGCTGTCAAATGGTTGTTTTTCAGAAGAAAAGCTATAACGGGGTACTAAATGGCATGGTTAAAATCATGATTAATGCAGGAAAAATATATTTTTGATCAACGCATGCGGTTATACTTAAATTAAACAGGTATGTAGTTGAGTTATTTACAGTACAGGGTGTCTCAAAAAACCGCTACCCTTAGAAATTCACCATTGTTCTAATTTGAATGCCTGAACCTTGTTGACGCCATGAATGCGTAAACATTTTCACATGATGCATATATTAAAGATCTTCGGAATTAAAATATCCTTAAAAAGCGAAATTTTTTATCCTGGGAATTGAAAATAATTCATATAAAAGTATAACTGCACGAAAATCGTTCAATTACATATTAGTGAATGTCAAGCAAATGGCTCAACTTAGCACAGAGCAAAGAGTATTTATTGTCTTAAATTACCCATGAGTTCAAGATAGCACTCAGGCATTCAAATTAGAACAATGGTGAATTTCCAAGGGTAGCGGTTTTTTGAGACACCCTGTATATTAATGGTAACCTAATGATTGCCAAATTGAATTGTGAATTAATAAAATGTTGAATTACCGAATTAAAACACAGAAACATGTTATTCTTATTGAAATTAAGCATATTGTCCAACAAGGTTCTCGTCAGAGTAAAGATATGTCAAATACCAAATTACAAATACAATATTAATAATACTAAAAGCATCGCATTCAAAACTGAATGGTATCTACACTTGATAAACTGGAATGAAAATATTGTGCAATCCTAATTCCGATCACACAGGGCCTTTTTTAACATACAAGCTGGGGGGGGGGGGCAAATGCCCCCAGTCCCCACGTGTGCCCTCCCCCCTCCACGAAATCACATTTTGCCCCCCAGGAAAAGTCCTTTTTTCCTAAATTTATACAAACAAACCAACGAAGAATAACAAATAGATAAACGGAAAGTAAGTTTTAGGCCTTATCTTTTGTTTTTTGTGCGTTTTTCCTTCTTTTATTTCAATTACAAGTATAGTTAGCATGAATTGTAGAGCAAATTTGGATGCCCAGAATGCAGGAAATGGCATTTCCGGGCTTCAATTTTCAAATATTTTCTGCGAGAGTATGCGCCCACACACGTGGCCTAATCGGCCATTGCTATCCCCTCCAATAAGTAATGATAAATTATGGTTAATATTTTTTAAAACCTTTTGTTCGTTTTTTTCCTTCTTTTATTTCAAATACAAGTATAGTTAGCATAAATTTTAGAGCTAATTTGGATGCTCGGAATGCAGGAAATTGCATTTCCGGGCTTCAAATTTCAAACATTTTCTGGGGGAGAATGCCTCCAGACCCCCCTATTCATGCATGGTATGTCAGCCAAATACATGGCCTTCCGCCATTGCTATACCCCTATTATATTATCTCACAGAAAGGTCCCTTTTCAAGAAATCCCCCTCCCCCCGGGAAAATCCTTAAAAAAGGCGCTGGGATCACATGCACTCAGAGTCCTATCTCGGATGATATCAGATCCTAATTAGGAATCCTTTTATGTAAAATACCTTTTCTAATTTATTGGCATCTAATAAATTTGTCTACTAATATTAGATAGGTTCACGTCACGTACCGTTTGACAGAGAAGATACACCAAAATATCTTCGTAATTCGATATCATTCATCTTCAGGTGAATATCGTGAAATTCTCTCTGCATATTAAAAATAATATTTATTATACCGCAAAGCCAGTCCATCTGCAGCCTGTGTTCCACTCCACTACACCGTTTTGAGATAAAAATATGTAGTTTTGTATTAGATAATATACTATAATTACTATTATTGAGCAGAATTGATTGTTCAGCAGAATTTAATTCCTGAAATGTGTATAGACTATATAATTGGCATTGGATTGTCTCCATTTTCAGTTTTGTGGAAAATACCGTAACATTGTGAATTACACGATATATAGCTATACCCATATTAATAGTATTTAATAGTCTTTATCTTTGAAATTTTATAGTTTGGGCACACGTCTTTTGCATATCTGTATAATAGAAAACAAGTATGAATAATCGATTCTTGGCCCCATCGTTCAAAGCAAGATTTCCGAACGCCTTTAGATCTTACAATAATGGTGAAAGGCACAGTTTGAATACATTCTGTAAATTTATACTTTAAAATATAAAATTGATGCCACCGATTTTTCGCCTTTGAGTCATGAGGCCGAAAGATTTTAAAAGGTCTTGTGGAGTTAATTCAGTAAACGATGTGTATGCATTGGCATTCACGCGCGATTTGCGCCCCGCTTTATTTTACTGCGAATAGCTTAATTTCCTGTTTTTACCCTTTTTGCAAGGGCAGCGGCCCTGAGGGTACCGCAGGGACATGCATCCTCTAATTATTTGGTTTAAGAGACCTCAGACCTAGCATTCAAGACAGAGGAAAATCACCATTTTTATTAGAACTTTCGATTCACTAGCTCAATTCAACTCAAACCTTCATTCTAAAAGCATATTAATGGAACAACGACGTGGCTGTTAAAAGCATAAAAAAAGCATATTAAAGGACAGCCACCTGGCTGTTCCATTCCTGGCTGTTCCATTAAAAGCATATTAAAATCATTAAAAGCACATTAAAAGCATTAAAAGCATATTAATGGAACAGCCACCTGGCTGTTCCGTCCACCTGGCTGTTCCGTCATACCTACAATATTTATATTTTATGGAACGAATAAGTAGTTGCTTTAGTTGAAAACGTGCTCCCGGGCCCCCCAAAAATTCAAGTTTTACTAGTAAATGAATATACGTAATTATGGCGGGCTAATAACACCGCCATCTTTCTTTAATTGTCTTTAGTGTCCCAGTCGTTTGCAAAATGAAATAGAAAATCGTCTCATTTTTCTGGTCGAAACCTCGTAAAACTAAACATTGTCAAATGTAGTTCCAGAATCAGGGGAATTTAAAATTCAATATGACCGAGTAATGTGAGATTTATGCGGCTAGTTTAAAATCACTTTTCCGTTCATCACAAGAGTCAACTCGCAAGCTCGCTGCGAGTGCTTTCATCTAATCACAATGTTTGACAGTTTATTCTAATTATAGATGCATGCACACGCTACGAGCTTGCGAGTAAGCTTTTAAAGGCACAGTTCAGCCCTTTTAATCGAAAAAACCAGTGAACTCTAATAAGACTGGAACGATAACTCGGCCGCCATCTTTGAAGCCAAATTGAAGGCCACCATTGGAGGTACGGCGGCGAAAATACACCTCTTCGAAAAACTCGGATTTCTGCCTTTCTAGCTATCCTAAAACATAGATAAAAAACTTAAAAGCATCCATGATACTTGGACTATTGCACAAATCATGTTTGGAAGCCGTAGAAAAGACTTAACGTTATTTTTTGTGTACCTGAAAGTCGTATTTTGTTCGGCACGGAAACTATCCAGAAAACCAAGTTTGAATCTTTAAAATTGAAATCTTCGGACGAAAAACCTAATTTTTAGCGTATTTTTGCTAAAAAAACAAAATTACGAGGAAATTTAACTCTCCCCAGTTCTTTTTTGAAAGTCACAGCGCGCGAACTTCTCCCGGGCGCCAAATCACAAATCGCAAATCACGGGGGATTTCTAC
>CACRXK020016739.1:0-11124 GCA_902702795.2 Paramuricea clavata | reverse complement strand
GAATTTCATCGGGACCAGCAGATGAATGGAGTTTAGATGATAATAGGGCCTTTTCAGTCTCCTCGACAGAGATGCAGAAATCATCTGGAATGTCATTTGTGGGAAGGGGGAGCCAGTTTAGATTGGGTAAGGAAGACCCTACAGCAACGAACTTGTCGTTGATATATATATATATATATATATATATATATATATATATATATATATATATATATATATATATATATATATATATATATATATATATATATATATATATATATATATATATATATATATATATATATATATATATATATATCAATAATAATCGTTGATTCAAACAAAAGTATGAACGCACTGAGTAGTTTGAAGAGTCAATCATATATATATATATATATATATATATATATATATATATATATGAAGAAAAATGTTAAAATTGCAGCTAGGATTCATATTTATATATTAAAAGATTAAAAGTTTCTTGTCACTAGCTATGTAAAAAAACGTAATCACGTTTATAAAAAGTTTTTACAAGTCGTTTCGATCAGAAACCTCCGATCTTCGTCAGTTGATATTAAAAACAAAGAAGCCAATAAACAGGCCTCCGTTTATACGGTTCGTTAGCTATTAATTTGGATGCATCAGTGACCCATAAACGTCTGGAATGTCAATTGGTCATTGCCAGAACTTTTGTCCACTTGGGAATACCAAGCCTCAAGGAACAATCGTTTGCGATAATTTTTCTCTCTACTAACTCTTTCGGCGTTTTCAAAATCCATATTATGGTCATATTGCTCAACGTGTTGGACTATTTTGGAATTCTTATCATTATATTCAACAGCTCTTTTATGTTCTTTTATTCTTGTTTTCAATGCTCGGTTGGTTTGACCATAATAAGTAAAATCACAAGCAGAACATTCAATTGTATAAACGATGTCGCTTGTACGGTTGGTGTCTAGCTTATCTTTTGGCTTTGGAAATTCTTGCTGTAATGTGCGAGTTGGTTGAAATGAAACACGAATTTTCTCACGTTGTTAATGTTCTTGTAATTCTTTCTGTAACGCCCTTTATATATGGTAGAACAACATAGCTAGGTGAAACTGTTGATTTTTGTGTTGCATTCGCATTTTCATGCGAACTACTTAATTCCTTGTTTTTGTATCGCCTCCTGTTATTACAGCTTTTATGAATTGTAAGGGGTAACCGTTATCTCTTAGGACCTTTAGAACATGTTTCTCTCTCTACGTTTTGCCCGCTTGGCTGAGGGTATTTTTTCTGCCCTATCGAGTAAAGTATTAACTACAGACCGCTTGCGTTGTGGAGGGTGATTTGACGTGTAATCCAGGTATTTGTCCGTATGCGTCTTTATACGGTAAACATCAACCCTAATTTGACCATTTTGCCTAATTGTTACAGTATCCAAGAATGGTAATCTATTATTTTCTTCCGCTTCATTGGTGAATTGGATTTGCTTGTCTATTGAATTTAAATGCTGATGAAACTCCTCTACATATTTACGTTTTTGGCAAGCATGGCTATCATCAGCAAACCTGAACCACCAACGGGGTGGGTTGAGAGCAGTTGTTAAAGCAATTTCTTCTATGTGTTCCATAACGAGATTGGGTATACGGTGGCACTAATCGGAGATCCCATTGCGCAACCGGACGTTTGCTGATAATATTCATTTTTGTATGTAAAATAACTGTTCTTCAGCACAAATTAAACTCTAAAAGTTTTAATATGTTAGAGACTGGTATTTCTGTTCAGGTTGATAATACTCGGTCACTTTCAAGTTTGTCCCTAGTTATCTCTAAAGCTAAGTTGACAGGGATAGACGTAAACAAAGGTACGACATCAAATGAGACCATGACTTCATCAGTTGAGATAGACATGTCCTTTATGCATGCGTTTACTAAAGTCAGTGCTATTACGCACAGTATATCTCCCTTTAATTAGAGGTGATAAAACAATTACTAAGTGTTTTGAAAGATTGTACGTAGGAAATGAAATAGAGCTGGTAATCGGACAAAGCGGTATGGCTGGCTTATGGATCTTAGGTAAACCATAAAACGTTGCCGGTGATGCGCTTGAACTCTGTAAGTGGTCATAAAGTTTCTCATTGATCTGTGGTAAATTGTTATCGTTATCCGACCTTTCCGACTTAATATATTGTAGATATTTGTTAAGATCTTGTTCAACTTTGCTGGTAGGGTTTCTACGTCTATCTGTAATTCTTAAGTAAGTCTTTTTATCAAGTAATAAATCGCTCTCCCTTTGTTAGCTGGAACAATAGTAATATCTTTGTCTTTCTTCAAATTTCTTTAAGCATGACTTTGTTGTTTAGAAATGTTAGTTGTGCTTAACGCCTTAGTATTTTTTAAAGTATTAACGACAGATGGTCGTATAGTGGTTTTGCTTTCTTCACTTAAATGGTAAATGCCTGTTTCAATGCTGGCAATTATCTTCGGAACTGGAATACGTTTAGGTGTAATGGCATAATTCAAACCGTTTTCAAGTATCTGTGTTTCCTGTGTGTTCAGTTGTCTTGTAGATAAGTTAATTACCCATCTCGATTTATCAACATATGCTTCGGTATTTTTTATTACACCTAATGAATTAAGTTTTCGTTCATGCTTGGTCTTAATAGTATCTTTCATTTTGTCCGAGTTATACTTAACGACATCTTGGAAGTCTTTCAAATGTTCTGGCGATAAAATGTTTGATAAAATGTTTAAATTGTCGTGATACTCATCCTGTTTCCGTTTGATTTTGTGATGACTGTGTTGAATGCGGAGTCTCAGGAAGCTCCAACCCGCTTTTGACATTATATCTGTACCTTCTCTGGAAACAACCGGTTCGTAAATCGGAGACTTTTGGGTAATACCTTGGCGTTCTTTAACTCGTGGCTGAATGTGAAAGGATTTATTACTTTAGTATACGCATAAAGGACATGTCTATCTCAACTGATGAAGTCATGGTCTCATTTAATTTGATGTCGTATCTTTGTTTACGTCTATCCCTGTCAACTTAGCTTTAAAGATAATTAGGGACAAACTTGAAAGTGATCGAGTATTATCAACCAGAACAGAAATGTAAGTCTCTAACATTTTAAAACTTTTAGAGTTTGTGCTGAAGAACAGTTATTTTACATACAAGAATGAATATTATCAGCAAACGTCCGGTTGCGCAATGGGATCTCCGATTAGTGCCACAATAGCCAATCTCGTTATGGAACACATAGAAGAAATTGCTTTAACAACTGCTCTCAACCAACCCCGTTGGTGCAGGGGCGGATCTAGGGGTCGTCAAACCAGTCACGCGACTAACGTAAAAATTGCAAACTTAATTAAAGTCTTAAATATTCGACCAATAGTCCAGTTATTTTTTATCATGCAGCGACACCTTATAATAGTCCAGTAACTATTATCATGCAGCGCTAGCAATTAACATTCCAATCGAACTGTAGTCCAGTAATCAAATTTCATACAGTGGTTGAGCCGACGAGCTCAGTCAAGTCAATGAGCAGCTGACATACGCAAAGTCGGTCAGTCAAAAAGTCAAAATCTAGTGTTCTGATTGGTCTAGACGCTTATTGCCATGAAAACAAGCGATTTTTTGCGATTTTGACTGATCGATCTGTGGGGAGTTTTGACCGATTTACAAAAGTCAGGGGCACTTCATTAGTCGGAATATCATTAATACTTGACGCGTGGTAAAGTCTTTCCCAGCGCGCGCTCATTCGAAGTGTCATGTTGTAGCTTTGTCAAAAATTTAAAGATATTTACGGAAAATTCGGAAATGTCTACTGCTCCAGTCCTTGTAGTATTCACGAAACGGTTCAATCCACATTTGCGGTGAATGATTTAGCCGTCTTACAAGACTGTTGCACTGATATTGGGAGGAAAATCAACGCTAAGTATCGGAGAGTTCCATTCAGTGAGCAGTTGCTAAGCGGCGTAAGCGCCACGAATAACACGAACTACAGTTTGACTGTTTGATTAGAAGTATTGGCGCCGAGATCTTTATTCTGAAGTGCAATAAGGCAAATTTAATGTGATATGTAAATTTTATTTCGTTTTAGACAGCATAACAATATTTATAAGCGAACAAGATGCGCGCCATGCATATGTAAAATTGTAACTTGAATACGCGTATCTTGATTTAGATTTAGCTATGAATTTTGATTTACACAACAAATTTGCATATTTGTAATTCTGCGGTTGAAGGGCCGTCAGAACTCAGAAGGCTATTATTAATAGCCTATTAATATGGAGAATAACCTATATAAATGCATTAATGCAGTATACATAGGATATAAAGGTCAGGTTTTATAGATGAATGTTAAGACTTTAATATTGATATATGTTTATTTGAGTAATATGACACTGTAGTGATTACTAGTCAAGTGATCAATGACTCAAGGCTAAAATATTAGGCAACAAAAATGAGTGTAGTACTATCATGAGATAGTTAAACATAATACTAGCAATCTATAATTTGATAAAATGAAACATCTTCCACAATTATCACATTTCTGCAAGTACTTCTCCTTTATTTTTCCCCAAGGAGCGAGTTGTGAGAGTTAGTCAGACTGATAGTTACTATAATTATCTTCCATTTCATAATTAAAAGTTAATTTTTTGTTGAAGCTGCTTTCAGAGTGATGCAAATTGCGTTTCTGAGGTTTAAAAATATAAAAATTCCTGGAAGACAGACCCCCCTAGGTGCCTCGCACGTACGAAAAATCCTGGATCCGCCCCTGCGTTGGTGGTTCAGGTTTGTTGATGATAGGCATGTTTGCCTAAAACGTAAATATGTAGAGGAGTTTCATCAGCATTTAAATTCAATAGACAAAGAAATCCAATTCACCATTGAAGCGGAAGAAAATAATAGATTACCATTCTTGGATACGGTAACAATTAGGGAAAATGGTCAAATTAGGGTTGATGTTTACCGTAAAAAGACGCATACGGACAAATACCTGGATTACACGTCAAATCACCCTCCACAACACAAGCGGTCTGTAGTTAATACTTTACTCGATAGGGCAGAGAAAATACTCTCAACCAACCGGGGAAAACGTAGAGAGAGAAAACATGTTCTAAAGGTCCTAAGAGATAACGGTTACCCCTTACAATTCATAAAAGCTGTAATAACAGGAGGCGATACAAAAACAAGGAATTCAATAGTTCGCATGAAAATGTGAATGCAACACAAAAATCAACAGTTTCACCTAGTTATGTTGTTCTACCATATATAAAGGGCGTTACAGAAAGAATTACAAGAACATTAGAACGTGAGAAAATTCGTGTTTCATTCCAACCAACTCGCACATTACAGCAAGAATTTCCAAAGCCAAAAGATAAGCTAGACACCAACCGTACAAGGGACATCGTTCATACAATTGAATGTTCTGCTTGCGATTTTACTTATTATGGTCAAACCAACCGAGCATTGAAAGCAAGAATAAAAGAACATAAAAGAGCTGTTGATGACCAAATGTTAGCCAGTGCATGCAAAATATGGATAAAGCTGTAAAATTGACAAACAATAAAATAATGTAAGAATTATTCAGGAATATCTTAAGTCGTGGTTCTTTTACGCTTTTTCTTACTGCAAGCGAAATGTATTTTGTTAAGTAACTCTGCGAGTTTTCAACATTTTTCGTCCAAACTTGGTCAGATAGTAGAACTGGTCTAATGCTTTCGTGCAAGAGTTTCGAATTCGATCTCATGCTATAAGACGATGAAGGTTTGGTAGTTATAAGCTCAGAGATATATTCAGGTGCCAATCCATGACGTGCTTTAAAAACAATTAGTAGAATTTTGAAATCTATTCTAAACTTTACTGGAAGTCAATGTAAATCCTTCAGAGTTGGACTTATATGATGAAACCGTGAGACGTTACATATTAAGTATGTTGTTTAGCACACATAAAGGTGTGTTTTGTAACCTACTATTGCGTGCTAAATAATACACCTTAAATAACGCACGTAACAAGAACACACTGTTGTGTGTTTTAAACCCACTACTGTGTGCTAAAGAACACATTTTTCAATAACACACGTAAAATGTGTTAATTTTCGGATGAGCCATAAACACGCCGTAAGGTGTGTTATCTAACATATTAGTGTGTTATATAACCCGTGTTAATTTCTGGACAAAATAAGTATGTTATTTAACACACTTATTTTTTAGAGCGAAACCTTTCCGGATAGGAAAACGGGGCAAACTAAATTTTCATTTTTTATAGAAATCAAATACACGTTTGAATTGGATGCGGAAACAACTCCAAGAACATTTAAACTCGTGTTTCTTCTTGACGGTGGAAAAAAATTATATGAAACTACAGCTAAGTTCAATCTGACTGGCAAGAATAACACTACGTGTGTGGATTTCTCCCAGATTCACGTAGAGGTGTGTTCGCATGTGTGATTTACAGGTTTTCACTTATTTTCGGGCAGCACGGTCAGCTGCAGTTATCAAAATTCTTTTCATTATACCCAATATTCTTGTACTTGGCCGCAAATCAATGGAATTGAGAGATGAATGAGAGATGTAGAATGAAATGAATGTTGATGATGAATTGAGATGTAGTTTCGTATTAACTGCTCCGATATAATTGTCAACATTCCTGAAACATGTGCTGCCCTCCAACACAACGCAAACTGAAAACCACGTATGGTTTTTAAAAAGCACACAAGTAAAAACGTACAAGTTTTAACAAACGTTCAACAGACTTGTAGCAATGTTGTTCCAAAATTTCTCATCAGGATGTGTTCGCACTGCTTTTTGCAAGTTGTTCCTCATTAGGATGTGTTCAACAGACTTGTTGCAAGTTGTTCCAACAACTTGTTATCCGTCCTGCAATTCAATAATTTGCCAACTAGTCTAGGACATGTATATGAGTTTGTATGCATTTCATTTGGGACAGATAATCTTTACTGTTTTAGGCCAAGTTGACCATGACGGTCAACATGGTAACGCTGCCCGAATCCCAATCCGGGACGAAACGTCCGAAAATGGGCACACTCAAAAACGACGCTTTCGCCATAGTGCTATCTACCAAACCATAAAAGCTTTGTCTATTCTAAGGTGCTTATATGGTTCAGAGATGGTACTTTTAGGGGTGGTCATTGGTAAGTGTGAAATGCCTAGCACTGATATTTCACAAGAAATATCATATAGCTCTATAGAACTTAACCTTTGTTGTAAATAACACGCAATTCAGTCATTGTAGACTACAATGTGTTTCTTCTTAATAAACCTATCTATCTACCTATCTATCTATCTAATCATATCTCGTCAATATGTGGCTTGCAACTTCAGATAAACAGCAGTGGACCTACATTACCTTTTTCCCTAAATCTTTTTGATAGAAACGTAATTGGTACTTATTTAAGTATATTATCACTGTTTTGGTGTAAAATAGTTAATATTTTGTGACCGAAATAATAATTTGAATTCTATCTACCTCCTGCAAATGGACGTATTTGGCCAAATTCGCCACTTTACTTTGCTGTTTCTTTGCGATCTAGTTGAAATCCTTCCAAATATACGGATTCAGCTCAAACATAGTGGTATCAAGCACATTTTAAACAAGTTTTAACTGGGTTTCAAGCAGGTCCTACCTGTTTAATTAACCATCGAGAAGGTAAAACCTCAACTTTGTCCAAATTCTGTACCATTTTGTCATCCCGTGTCTGTTGTCTTCCATCCAAGCCATTTCGATGGTACTCATACCAAATTTAACCCTTTGGGGTTAAATTTAAGGGTATCAAGAAAAACTATTAACAAAAGATACGAAATGCAGCGTTTTATCACCCTGTAAAATGTTGCTTACGAGTCTTTCAAACATTCCGTACAAATCTCGCGTGGCAAAGTAACAGGGATATGACAGGGGGTAGAGACGTTAAAGATTAAAGCAAAGGCACGTCAAAGACTCGTAAGCAATATTTTACCAGGTGATAAAATGCTGCATTTGGTATCTTTTGTTAATATTTTTATCTTGGTACCCTTAATAAAGGGTTATATTTGTTGTTGGTGCAATCGAAATGGCTTGGATGGAAGAATAACAAGGCCGAATTGTTGACAACATGACAAAATGGCGCCGAATTGGGACAAAGTTGAAGTTTTACCTTGTCGATGGTTAAACAGGTAGGATCTGCTTGAAACCCAGTTAAAACTTGTTTAAAATGTGCTTGCATGATATCACTATGTTTGAGCTGAATCCGGATATTTGGAAGGATTTTAACTAGATCGGCGAGAAACAGCGGAGTAAAGTGGCGAATTTGGCCAAATACGTCCATTTGCAGGAGGTAGAGAGTAATTATTTTTATTATTTCGCTGACAAAATATTAACTATTTTACACCAAAACAGTGATAATATACTTAAATAAGTACCAATTACGTTTCTATCAAAACGATTTAGGAAAAAAGGTAATATAGGTCCACTGCTGTTTATGTGAAGTTGCAAGCCACAAGTTGACGTCTGACTATGATTATTGCATAGTCATTTTCTTGCGAAATATCAGTGCTAGGCATTTCACACTTACCAATGACCATGCACCCCTAAAAGTGCCATCTCTGAACCATATAGGCACCTCAGAATAGCCAAAGCTTTTATGGTTTGGTAGATAGCACTATGGCGAAAGCAAGGATAGTAACTTTTGAAGATATTGTTTGCACCTGTCTTTCTTGCTATGTAACATTAAATCATTTATATCGTTTCCGTTACTAAATGAAATCGTTAAACATACTGATTCGTTTTCCATGAAGGTGGCTTTGACTTTTCAGCCTGATCGAAGCAGCTTGTGGTCATACTGTGAAAGTTGAATTACATTCAAGTTTCTTGGCGTATATGCCCGTCTAGTGCACCCTTCCGGAAAGTAGTCAGCCTTGCCTATAGAGCCTCGTTTTCTTGTTACAGATGGACATATTTATGAAATCATACAAAATTGTGCCATCAATAACAATATAAAAGTCTCTAAAGCCGATATCTTAATCCCGAAAACGAGGCTCTATAATAGCCTCCAGAAGGGTGTATTGTTCATGTGATTCGAGTAGGTCCCTCGTTCCGCCAATATAATGGCAGATGGCCATTGACATATTGTATTCTTGTTCCAGGACAAAAACAGGTTGACGGACGCCCTAAGCCGGGGAACGGCGGACATTGTTTTTAATTTGAAGTACGAACTCAATTCACCACCAGAATGTGAGAAGACGGCTTTGTGTCCAGTGCTTGACCAAAGTAAAAATCCTTCGGTCAGTCAAAAGGTATGCTATGTCTGGATGGCAGGTATCGTCCGCAAACTTTTGCATGCACTTAAACCGCGGAAAGGACACCTCCCTGTTCGTGCAGTGAGCCCGTATTGACAAGACAATATTGCAAGTCTTTATAAATATATTAACAAGCATTCGTTGGAAAGGATGAAACTACCTGAAAAATATAACGAGAATTTCGACATTTCGAGCGAAGGCCCTTCGTTTGGAGTTACTACGTTAGAAATATACCCTTTTACTCATGCCGTCACCCCGAGACTGGAGAGATTCGACTACGGCCACCTTAACTCGATTTTTGTGACTATTACCGCCACCTTAACTTAATTTTTGTGATTATTTCCAGGCTACGCTTGTTTTGAATTGTTCTGACAACACGTGTGATTATAATCTGAAAGTGAAGATAACGTAATTATTATCATTTTATTAAAATTTATTAACTTTTGCACAAATTGAAGATGCGGTACGGACCGTTTTGTGCATGCGTACATTGGAGTTCAATAATGCCTGATGGTGCTAACTAACGGGAAAACGTCTGCGCATGCGCGTGTACAATAAAATGGGGATGAATTTAAATGCCATATTGTAAACAAAACGTTTTATACAATAAATTTATCGACAGTCACCTTCGGTTCATTTTCCTGCATGATACGACTTCTTGGACATGTATGTATACTGTAATTATTTCTAGTTTTTGGTTGTCACATTCATTATTCCTCTCGCACTTTAACAGAAAAGGCAAAACATCGAAGTCGCTTCCATTTTGAGTTTTTGACAACCTTCGGAACACTCGACAACACGTTCGCAAGGCAAATTTCAGTAAAGGTGACGCATGCGCAGACGTTTCTCCGCGGTGTTGCAAAATATATCTTCTTTTATATGAAATTCATCATTTGAATACACAACAAAGCTGGAACTTTGCAAATGCACTGTACCGCATCTTTAAATGTATTCCCCTTGATATGCGTATATTTTGTGTTCGCACTGCTTGTTCCCAGTTGTTGTAGCAAGTTTGGAACAAGTTGTTACCATCTTGTAACAATTTAGATAGAACGTTCAATAAATAAAGTATGGAACAACTTGTAACAACCTTGTCGATATTATCAGACTTGTTGCAAGGTTGTTCCAACAAATCTGATAAACAATCATGATATAACAATATTGTAAATTACAAGATTGTGTCGTCAATCTTGTAACATTCTTGTTATACCATGACTGTATACAGCTATTTCAATTCAGGTTGTACGAGTGCAATTTCATTCATTTTTTAGCGAATCCCAGCAAGCCTTTCACACACTAATTCGACTTTTCCGCTTTGGTCGGGGACAACCGAAATTGAAATAGCTGTATACAGTCATGATATAACAAGAACGTTACAAGGTTGACGACACAATCTTGTAACAATATTGTTATATCATATTGTTTATCAGATTTGTTGGAACAACCTTGCAACAAGTCTGATAATATCGACAAGGTTGTTACAAGTTGTTCCATAGTTTATTAATTGAACGGACTTAAACATTTATATATTTCTACCAGTTTTTGGCTATCAGTCTATAGCGAACACAACTTATTGACAGCTTGTTGGCATATTTCGCTACAAGATATGACATTATCCGCTTGTACATGATATGCACTATATTTTGGGCTCCACGCAGTGTCGTGTCAGTATTCTATCACAGGCCTGAACTACTCGAAAAAGAAACACTTCAAAGAGATCAGCATATTCGCTCGAAGACTTTCAACCTGTTCCAACGTCGGCAACTTTATATATACAGCTATTTCAATTAAGGTTGTCCCCGAGCAAAGCAGAAAAGTCGAATACGAGCGCGAAAGGCTGCTGGGAATCGCTTAGCCTGCG
>CACRXK020016738.1:0-11125 GCA_902702795.2 Paramuricea clavata | reverse complement strand
AAAAATTGAGATGGTATAACAAATCGTTCTCATGAAAATAACTGATTTTTTCATTAAAACAAAAAAATGTTGCATTTTATTAAATGGATTGTAACAATAAGTATAATTACGGCTTTTCTTCCACTATTTTTTAACTCAGTTTGAAACTTCAAATGCGATATAATTTTGGCTTGGACCATCTAAGCTGACTGACATCAACTTGCTATAATTTCTGTTTACATTACATCGCAATTCGATGACACTCTGGCTCAGACACCAGAACGTTTTGACGATTTTTAGCATTCGTTTAGGATTTTTAAACAACCTGGTCTCTTTTAAAATACTTTAAATTTGTTCTTACGTGGTTTTCCAGATGTAGTGACGACAACATTAAAGTTTAAAGAAGAAAATTCTAACATTTAAACCGACTAAACAATAACATAGTAAACTTGCATAATTCAACAGCAACTAAAAATGATAGGTTTTACTAAATCTTTTCCTGTGCAATTATTACTAGCATTGGAGACAAGGATAATAGTTTGTTTGAAAGAGAAAAGAACAGGCTTTGAAGTAAGCCTAAAGCGTTTAACTAGAAATAGTATTTCGAAAGTTATTAAGCACAAAAGATGAATTGCGTTTATTTTGATACACCCTGTATATAATCGGGATATTATTTTTGTCCATTTGAAGAGAGAGAGAGTTGGGACATGCATGGAATTATTTATCAAATACTATACGTGTGTATATATATATATATATATATATATATATATATAAGACTATTAGACTATTAATTGTTGTCTCATTCCATAACTAATCAAAATTTGTGACAGTGCACCTGTTTCTGTGACTTCTAATATTTACGACTGTCCAAAGTCTGTTTTTATCCTTTTGAAATGTCTTGTATATTGTATTTTAAATATTGTAATTGTATTTTGAATATTGTAATTTCAGTTATTTTAATAGTCTATATATAAACCTGTTTCGAATTAAGACTTGATAGACTGACAGCGAATAGAAGTTCAGCTGTTTTAGACAACGTAGCTACGTACGGTTCATCACAATTATGACAGTTTACACACTATACGCTTACAAAGTGCGTAACATACAGACTATAGTAAAACTCTTTCAATGACTACGTTTACACTATGGGAGTTTGTGTTAGTGTTTCGCGTGTTTCAGCCCTGAACTAGAAGTAAACTGGAACGCTAACTCACATGATCAAGGCCTATATGATTTGAGGCCAGGTTGAGGCCGACGAGCGGGAAATCAACTTTCAAACAGTTTGTTGTTTTTGAGCAAAACTGAGCAAAAAAAAACACTTTTTCGCGAGAAGTCGGAGAAGACTTCTATATACGTTTAGGACTCAAACCTGGTTTTCCGATTAACTCTGACTGTTTTACATCGATCTGCAATTCTGCAGCAAGATACATTTTAAATTTATTAAAATAATTTGGATTTTGGTTACTGACCAAACATGATACTGATATGCATTATTATCATTATTGTCGCATCGATGTAAAATCACATTGCTGTTTTTTAGAGTCATACCGCTCATATCTATACCTGTTGTATTGACTGTATATGTATTTTTCATTTGCAGAGCCGAACTTGAAATCCCAACTGAAAAACCTATAAATCCGAAATTAAGATGTCGAATAACACCACTACCCAGTCCGCACTAAACCCCGACCCAATTAAAGATATTTTAACCTCAATATTCATCTGCATTGTAATGTTGGCGGCGATTATCGGAAACTCCCTGGTCATATTTTGTGTTTGCTATTACCCTCGTTTACGTGGTCGGACCAATTATCTCATCGTTTCCTAGCCGTCGCTGATTGGCTGGTTGGAACGCTTTCGCTTCCGCTCCGCCTTGCGCAAACCGTCAACCATGACGAATGGCCCTTTGATCACTATGGATGCCAATTTTGGATTTCGGTAGACATGCTATGCTCCGCTGCATCTATTTTGAGTCTCATGGGAATTTCATTTGATCGACTCATAGCCGTGGTGGATCCCTTGAAGTACGAAGAGCACATGCGTCCGCGTCACGTGTATTTGATGATCGGCATCACCTGGTCCTTTGCAATAATTTGCGCAGGCCTGAGTATGGCAAATTGGACAGAAAGCTCTGTGATCCGTTTCGAGCCTCAATGCGCTTTAATCTCTAAAGAGTATATAACCTTTGTATCGATTGCTGCATTTTTTGTTCCACTCGCAATTGTGTTCGTCAATTACGGCATCATTTTCCGAATTGCCATGCGACATGCATACCGACTTCAGAAAGAAACCCGTTCTCTCGCAACGAATTATTGCGCCGATGTATCAACAACGACCGACACCAATCCCAACCCCGACACTCGAACAGATGAAAGCCGCAAAAGCTTCCTGAAGCGACCTATATTTTCCTTTAGAAAAGACCCTCGCAAATCAGTCCAGCGTTCGGCGACATTCTCTCTGGTAAAACAACTAAAAGCCACCAAAACTTTAGTCGTAGTTATTGGTGTCTTTTGTATATGTTGGTTCCCGTTCTTTGTCATTTTTCTAACTTTCCAATATTGTGGTGACGCCTGCTTCGTTCCTCCACGAATGAGTAAAAGTGCCAGAAATGTAGTTATAACTATTTTTGTGAATATACTACCCGTCGTGAACAGCGCTGCAAACCCGATAATATATTCTTGTTTTAATTCGGAGTTTCGCAAAGCATTCAAGAGAATTTTGGCAAAGGTTTTGAAAAGAGAGCAATCTTTCGATAACATGAATACGTCGTTTACAGCTGTACCCACCACCTTTCAGAAAGAGTTTGAATGCTCTAGTGCATAGAATCAATAGAATGGCCTGTGTTTCGCAAGGTTTTCAAGAGAATTTGGCGAAGGTTTTGAACAGGAAGCAAACTTCATATACGGCTGAACACTTCATCTTTCTGAAAGAATTTGAATGTTTTAGACCTAGTACATAGAACATATAGAATTATATATATTTGTGTTTTACACTAGTAAACTGAGTCTCGCAAAGCGTCCAAGAGAATTTTAATAAACGTCTTTGGATATAACACCATTTGCAAGGTGTTAAATATAATAATTCACAGCTGATCCCACCACCTCCAGAAAGAGTTTGGTTGCTCTGTTACAAAGAAATGACAATACACTAACATACTAGTAATAAAATATATCGAACAAAATTCCATCCATATATTTATGTTTTAAAAAGGAGTTTCATATGGCTTTCAAAAGGGTCATCATTTACACATCGTTTACAACTGTAGGCTATTCTGGGACGGTAACTCGCCTAAACTCACCGCGAGATGATGCGAGTTTAGGCGATTTAAGAGAACTTTGGCTTTGGTCAATTTCATTATCCCTTTAGGATATGCGGCAATAAATATTAACTTTGTCTTATTTGAAAGAAATTTTAATGTTATATATGAAGACCCTTTACAACTTTTTCGTACCTTGTTTGGTTTTCGAAATATTTTGACCAAAAACAGTGTGCAGTTCACCATCTTGGTATTATAATTGACCTAATTAACTGAGTTTTTGATGACGTCACAAGCAGGATAAACTTGTTAAAACTTCTTTATGTGGGACTAAACTTCTTAAAATTGAGTACGGAAAATCGAGGTTCATATTGATAATGAGATGTGGTTTGCAAGATAAAACTTTCGCTTTTTACCCTACTTGTGACGTATGCATATCGAATGCATATCCAAGATGGCGGAATGCACGCTGCTTTTGATCAAAATAAGTCGATCTATTTAGAAAACCAAGCAAGATACGGAATAATTGTAAATGAAGTTTATATATCATTTTAAATGTTAATGTCTTTCAAATAAGACAAACTTTATAATTTGTATTGCCATAAACCTTTAAGCAGCGATTTAAGGCGAGTTAAGGTCCCATGCAGAGTAGGTCCGCTGTAACCTCTACCTTAAGTATTCTATCACATATAGAAGGGTAAGGTGAATATATACCAACCGAACATGAACATGTTTTTGATTAGCTTGCTTAATTAACAAAAGTCATCAATGTTTTGCATTTGTTTAATTAACAACCAAAAGTGTCAGTGTTTCTGATTTGTTCTTTAGAAATTGTATTCCTCTGTTTTATTGTATTCCATTGTTGTAATCAACCAATTACAGAATCTGTTCGTATAAGTCGGTGGCAACCCATACAGTATAATGTAATGATATAGTTTATGTATTGTAATATAAAAATATGAAACAATAAAAATTAAGGTTTAGTCGGATAGCGACAAAATTTTGTTCGAAAAAGTCACTCGAAAAAGACATTTTTATTGTTATTAGTTGCTGGGGCGTTGCCAGCAAGTATAGGTTCGCCTTAGATTTGCAGTGAATTTCTAGATACAAAATAGAAATCTAACATATCTCATGGTTTCACTGGATAGACGACTGAAGCTTATCAATATGCGGAATCTTACATCCGCCCAAAGGAGCGATATATAAAAGGGAAGCCCGCCTGTTCCATTTTTGAAAACCCCAACAAGACGCCCCAATACAGAGCGTCTTGTTGGTATAAAGATTCTACTTCTTTTAAACAAAAAGCGAACACTGCTGTGTTTTTCAGTGACTTCAAATTCCACTAGTCCTTCAAAATTCCTGCATGCATTTGTTTTCATGGGCGTACCGGAAGGAAAAAATTAGGGGGGCGGAAAGAAATTTGCCCGACTTTTCGGGATTGTGCCCGACTAGTACCTAAAAAAATTTTTCCGGAAAAATTATTTCGGCGACCTCCCCCCCGTCGCCAAAAAAATTTCGGTCAGTGTACCATTTTAGGGGTCAAAAAAATTTTCCGGACATACCAAAATTTTTCGGAACATCACGCAAATTTTCGAAATAAGACATAATTCACCACAAAATTGACTGAAATTTCGACTAAATTGACAGAATTTGTCCCTTTTATTTTCATTATACACCAAAATTGCCCAACTGTTGATCGAATATTGCCCGACTGTCCAAAAAACTGGGGGGGGGGGCTACCGCCTCCCCCCCTCCCCCGCCCGGTACGCCTATGTTTGTTTTCACGAAAAACTCACTCGTGCATGTTTGTTGTTTTCAAAATGAATACTCGAAACCATACTATTACCTATATATACAAACTTTCAGGATTATATACAAAGGTTAAATTTACACATACTTGCAAATATGAAGAAGTTACACATACTTCGTCTTCAAAAAACTCCTATACCTACATTTGGAAAGCTATTCGAGGTAGTGGTGTTAACATTAATATATGTTGAAAAGTCGGTATTTCTAATTGTACATGTATGGGGGGCCCCCATGTTGAATGTATATGCGCACGTACTACTTTAGCCCCTTTTTTGGGTGACTGCAGGAACGTGGAAATACCTGGAATTGGGGAGGCGGTTGCCAGATAATTTTACCACGGAAATTTAAGCTCAATAATTACAAATTCGCTTGAAGTGTAATAACTGCAATTATATAGACTTTCTTGTTCTTTTAAGTAATTTAACTGATTTTTTTTTATTTTAGCTTTGATTTTACAAATATAACGACTTTATGATCCAAATTTCTAATTTTAAAAGTTGCTTGCTATGAGGCTATATATTTGGTTAATTAAGAAAATTATCTGCGATTTCTTATTCCTTTATTGTTATACGCAGTAAGGTTCTGCTTGTTATACATGTCACTTTAAATCATCAGGAGATTTTTTCGTTCTGATCTTCAATGTTTCGATTCAAAATAATCGTTTCTGTAGCTTTTTCTGAAATTAAAAGCAAAAAAATTTGGCAAATTAACTTTCTCAATATATTCATATATGCAATACTGCCTAATAATTATCTGTATATATGTGCAATGCTGCATATTTATCGGTCCAATTTAGTTTTAATTTATTAATGTCTTGCTTTGCCGGGCAGAATAGACTGAGTGTCTATTTAGCCCATTGCCAATCCCCGAGCCAATGGCACGAAGCGCCATTCCAGGCATAAGGCGGATCTTCAATAGACACTATAGACGATTTTTGGGACGATCGTCAAAACAGTTCGCGACGACAAATGCGCAATTGAAAATATATGTCCGAAGAGCGATCGTCTAGCGCTCGACGAAAAGTTGAATTGACGTTCTACTTTTCGTTGAGCGCCAGACGATCACCAAATTTTTAACCAATAAGATTCCGCACTTTTTTCTTGCTGCTATGTAGCACTCATATAATGGTCCGGACGCGATTCGACAACGCGACGCGATTTTTCGATTTTCTGACTGATCGATAACTTTGATTCTAGTTTAAATTTTCCAAATATTTAGAAGCGCTGTAACATTTTGAGTTATTTGGTCTACATATCTTTCAAAATTCGCTCTCATTGGCTGTTTTCAAGATTAACTTTCAAAAACTAAAAAATCGCGTCGCGTTGTCGAATCGCGTCCGGTGTGTCTGGACCTTAAGCTCTTTCTAAATTGTCGCGGCGAATTTTATGACGAATAAAATCGTTAAATTGGACGAGCAGCCAAACAGTTTATTTTGTTTTTGCTTCATAACAAAAGATCAGAGGCAATAAATTGGGTGGAAATCGTAAAACCCAAGGTATAAGGATTGATGATACATATATAATTTGAAGTTATATAAGGGACTGGTCATAAAGTAACTGCTAGGGTGGGCTAGAGGTAAATCACAAATTTTGCCAATAAGTTCGGTGACCCATCTTAGGATGTAGATAAAAATTTCAAAGCCCATCTAATATTACAAAAATTTTTCATGACCCACCCAATCTAAATTGGGAAAATACACTTTTATAATAAAAAAAAAAACTTGCAGGCATGAACATTGTAAATAATATACACGGCTCTGTATTGACATACATAATTCCACCAAGCTTGACCAACACGTTGATACTGAGCTGTTCTCCAGTTGGTTGTATTTGCTGTGATTTGACCACTTCTTGTTGTTGTATAAACAATTAAAGTACTGGCTTCAATAGCATCATTTGCATTTGATAATTTGGATAGTTTTGTCAGTTTACTTTCATTATTAATATCTTTTGAAGTAGACATGCATGGGTTTTTGTTTGGTGGCCCAACCGTGGACATACAAAAAAATTGGCGGCCCATCGCAACTGCCCAAAGATTTTCCATGACCCATCCCAAATCACTCCAGCCCACCCTAGCAGTTACTTTATGACCGGTCCCTAATATGAGGTTGTATACCGCTGTTTTTGCTTTCGAAAACTTCAGCAGTCGGCCTTCCTCTGGTCTCGGGCAAAAGCAAACCCAACAAGGCAGCGACGACAGCCAAACCTCCCATAAGACCAAATGGTAATATTGGATGAATTCTGTCCAGCTCCAAAACAAAGGGTGCAGCCGCAGATCCAAGGCAGGTCGAGACATACGTTATTGCCATGCCACTGTTCCTGGAAAATGTAAAATAAATAGTATTTGTGAAACTCAAGGCTCTCAGCTTAACATGCAAAGTAATGGTATAGAACACGGCTGATCAGAGCTGTGCGTGAGTATACCCGTTACAACTATAGAAACACAAGCATGCAGCAGGACTTAAGCTTCGCCTATATATTTTCCAATTTGTCCAATGATAAATAGGAGTTGCGCAGTGATAAATCAGGCGATTTTGTGCAGTGCTGATTTTCTTTAATGTTTAACTATATATATATAGGTGATATTAATTCGCGAAAGGAGTGTATAATTTATCACAAATATATTATGTTTAAATTGTTCCAAAGCACGATAAGCACAAGAAGACAATAAGTTATGTCGGTTTTCACTTATTAACGTTGTCCCCTTTTAATATATGAATTTTATATGCCCTAATATTCAACCTCTCAAGATGGAATGTATCGAAAATTGTGTCTGGTGAAAGTGGAAATACAAGAAATCAACCTCTGGAGGCTAAAGCACAAGGCCCCCCACTGCCCCAGTTCCCCGAAACGTTCTGTGTTTTGCAATTCCCCATCACCTAGTTGGGTTCTTAGGTTCCCATTTACATTTCGTAAATTTTCCTGTTTTGGATGTGATATTTTATGAGGCCTGGACTAGATTTCAAAACTAGGACTGGATCAAAATTAATTCAGTCCTAGGATCAAACTGAATTCACCTCACTTAAAATTTAAGTAGTGATTTATTTGTGTGAGATTTCAATCAATATACTTCACCAAGTATCCAGTATTATCATGTGAAAAGTAATATGGTTGGCTAATTTACTCAGGAATTCTGATTAATGATTTGAGATTTCTCAGTAGGCTACAGCACTGAATAACGTACAATCTAGAGAGCTGTACTCAGCGCTGCTTCGCTATGTGACATGCAGCTATTTTATGGGGGGTTTTGTGCAGTGATAAAATTTCTTTAAAATTATCCCAGGGGTCTAAGTCTGAAAATTACTTTTGAATGTCTCAATCAGGAATTAAGCCCATGTACACTCTGGTATAGGATTACCTGACAATGGTTGGGAAAAGCTCTGTTGACCAAACGACTATGGCGCCGTAGGAGACTGTAATGAAACCTTTTCCTAGCATACCACCGATAACACGTCCAACAATAAAATCTGGAGAAGAAATGTATTTCGATTAAATTGCGCTGTTCTCAGCAATCTATGCATGGCAGGGTATTCGCAACAGCGATTAGCCAATTACTGCGAACCCAAGAACAATACGTTATCAAATGGCAAACAAGTAACTTCATGCATAATAGACAACTCGCATGTTAGACTAATTTTTGATCTAGGCAAAAAAAGTAAATTCCCCGCGTCCAAAATTTGGTTACGAAATATTGTAAAGCTTAAATATAGCCTTGCGAAGTTTACATATTTTCTATTGATGCTTGTATATTACGTGCGGAAATTGTTACCATGCATTTTTGAGCCGAAAATGGTAACAATTTCCGCACGTAATACAAACATATACAAAATTGCAAACTTTGCTAGACTATATTTTCCGAGCTTTACAACATTTCGCAACTACATTTTGCAATTTTACTAATTTCATTATGTTCTTTTTAGCTGTGGTGTTTGATTCCCTCCTCTTTACTTAGAATAAAATTTAGTCTAACATGCAAGTTGTCCATTAGGGACGGGTCATTATTTATGGTGGGGGGTGGCACCGAAGAGAAACGTTTTTCGTGGCAAAACTTTTGCTGACCCAACCATTAAAAAGTCAAAAATTTGATTGCCCAACCTTGAAAATCAATTAAAAAATAAATACCCGCCCCTGGCCAAAACTTTACAAAAGGATACCATTCAATTGTCACACATGTCCTTTACCACTTCTGTGACATGAGTTTTATAACAGTTTGTGAAATTTTCTGCAGTCTAAAGTTTCATATTGTCTGCACATGTAGTTTCTTTGGAGACATCATTTGTCTCCCGACAAATCGGAAAATATCAAGATAGTGATTCTGGTAGATTCACATATTGTATTGACACATGACTGTTGACATTGCTTTTTAGTCTTCAATATTTTAGTAAGACATGCTTGGCGTGGAACATTTTTTTCTTACCCAACCCTTGAGTTTTTTTGTTTTTCATTTACCCAACCTTTTACTTACTCAAAATTTTGTTTACCCAACCATTTTCTCTTCGGTGCCACCCCCCCCCCCACCACCACAAATAATGACCGCTCCCTTAGCCCATTGTATAGTTTTATCCGCTGGCGGAGATATGCATACCTGTTCTTTCAGTACCAGCAGGAATGAGCGAAACAACAACGCACGCAATTCCACCAAGGATCATGTATATAATCACAGTCTTCTTACGACCAATCCTAAAATGAACCAAAGATAAGTATTAGTGTTCTTACACAAGAATCATGAGAAATGCCAAGTATAAAGAGAGCGTTGCAACACGGAATAATTATCAACAAGGGAGAAAATCCATTCACAAAAATGGCTGTACTATGCGAGAGAGCAAGCCACTTAGGGGAACAACAGCTCTTACTGAGGCGTGTGCAGTTACATACGTTCAACCCACGTAACATGACGGCGGTCATTAGGGAGATTAAGCTTCACGTTTTCGGGAACGGCAAACGGCAGGTTCGTTTCATATTTTCTTGCCGGCGTCGAAAGAATAATTATGTATTTCAGTTTTAAAACAGCAAGTTCATTTACTCTTTATTACTTGATACCGTAAATTTTTCTTTGCCTGGCGTTTGCCGTTTGACGTATAACGCGAAGCTTAAACTCTCTATTATTTAGGGCGGGTGGCACCGAAGAGAAAAGGATTGGGTAAACAAAGTTTTGAGTGAGTAAAAGGTTGGGTAAATGAAAAAGGGTTGGGTAATAAACATTTATTGTCATTTCCAAAGCATGACTCACTCAACTAGACTAAAAAGCAATCTCAACAGTCATATGTCAATACAATATGTAAATCAATCAAAGTCACTATCTTGATCATTTTCCGACTTGTCAAGAGGCAAATGCTGTCTCACATTACACTGCAGAAAATTGCACAAGCAGTTATCAAACTCATGTCACAGAAGTAGTAAAGGACATGTGTGACAACTGAATGGTATCCTTTTGTAAGTTTTTGACCAGGGGTGGATATTTTTATTTTTTGATAGATATTTCAGGTTGGGTAAAAATAATTCGACTTTTTAATGGTTGGATCAGCAAACTTTTTACAAAGAAAAACATTTTCCCTTCGGTTCTACCCCCCCCTATTAATTGTCAAAGAAAATTAGTGCATGTACTACTCATTCTAGACCTAAGAGTTAAAAATCCCATTGTTGATCCTCAATATCTTTTAGTAATAAAGAAAATGCATTAGAAATTAGAAATTAGAAAATACATAAGCGTACCTTTCACAGTTGTCGATAGCGAGAAAATGTGCAGGAATTTCAATCAAACTTGTGAGAGCAAAATTGAAATACATGTTACCACCAAAATCACTAGCACCGTAAGATGCACCAAAGTATACCACAGCAATGACAAACCTTAATAATTTTAAAAATAGGTACGTAAGCGTAATTGTTGCTGTTGCTGTTGCTGTTGTTGTTTTTTGTTGTTGTTTTTTGTTGTTGTTTTTTGTTGTTGTTGTTGTTTTTTGTTGTTGTTGTTGTTGTTGTTGTTGTTGTTGTTGTTGTTGTTGTTGTTGTTGTTGTTGTTGTTGTTGTTGTTGTTGTTGTTGTTGTTGTTGTTGCTGTTGTTGTTGCTGCTGCTGTTGTT
>CACRXK020016737.1:0-11127 GCA_902702795.2 Paramuricea clavata | reverse complement strand
ATATTTTACTAGAAAATACATGCATGCAGAAGTACCCTCGCCTTGCTGACAAAACCATTGTATTTTCCGAACATGAAGTTCCAAAGTAGTTGTCATGGTAACACGATAATTTTTTAAGAATATTCTTACAAATGAAAAATCGCCTAAAAATATCACTTTTAATTACAAAATTATTAATTTCCCAACATAAATATATGTTAGGTATTTTATTATACGTAATATAAGCCTCAATTTAAGGTAAAATTCGACCACAAACGCTACGCAAAACGTTTTAAAGTCACTAGAGTTCTTTATAAAACTAAACTGCCTTTTAAAATGGCTTTATCGATAAACTTTGAGTTTGCAATAAAATGATTTCAAATTCTCGCTTGCAAATAACTCAGTGCTTTCTTTTTTATTTAGAAATTCAATATCATATTAAAAAAGGGAATCAATATTAATTAAAGATACACTAAAATTATATGCTGTTTGTTTAGTTGTTTCATATACGCAAAGGCCGTCACTGCCGGCGGGTTTTAAAGCCATTATAAAATCAATATTTAAAACAAACTTACCTTCGTTAACGTCGGCTCCCTTCTTTTAGCTGATTCTTTCGCAGTTTCATTTTGAGAGAGCTTTAGAAATTTACAAAATCTTGCAAAAATGCGAGTAAAAATGAAGTATATTTGCAAGAAATTTATCAATCATCAAATCAAGAAATGTTTGCTATTTCGCCGTCGTGATGCAGTCGTGCCAGTCGTTATAATGCAAAATTTAAACTAGACCAATCGGTGTCCGCTATTCATGACAGTCCGCCATATTTTTGAGATCAGTGAGGATGACCACCCATCGTTGGTCACCCACGCCCGCGATATTTGATGAACTTTAGACTCCGCTAATGCTTTCGTTTCCCCGGGTGTAAATAGCCGGGGGGAATTAGTACCCTCGCACGGCGCTTCGCGCCGTCGGCTCGGGGAAAATCTTATGTTAATTTGGTTAAAATTTTAAAAGCGAACAACCTCTAGCTAAACTGTTAACCAGATAGTGTATTCTTGCACCTTCTGTCTCTGCAATATGTCGATATCTGTTTTTTTCCCATTATACTTGAATGACAATGTAATATGTGTAATATTAATTATTATAAAAAAGAAAAGACTAGTCAAATGAATGCTGAAATATAGCAAAAAATTCGAAAGCGGAACGGTATTGTACCTAGCTTTTTATCATTAGCCTCTTTCATTATATCTGCTTATACTGAGGACAAAAATTATTGGTTAATTCAGGTTGCCTACCGTGAACATCTATATAGGATCAGGCGATGAACGAAACAAATGGGAGAATGTACAAAACTCGTGCGACTGGTGCGAGAATTTTTACCAGGATATCCGAGGAAACACACATGACATGAATAGCAACATAAATATAATTCAAAGTCCATCTCCATGCCGTTGTAAGCCGTATATGCTGTTGCCAAGCTGTTCTCGATCTGCATTCGTGGTTTTCCGCTTCGCGGTGGCCTGTTGTATCAAATGGTTTAACTGCAGGCTGCAGTTTAACTACATTTTGGGTATAGTTAAATCGCAGTTAACCCTAAATTTTACGATTCTGATTGGACATGCAACCCTTATTTAAAGATGCTGCACAGTCCGTTCTGCACATGCGTATATTGGAGTCTCTTGTTCGTAATATAAGCAGTTTAAGTTGAAATGCTTGACTGTGCTACTTTGATAATTTATATTACTGTGGAAACAGGAAAATATATAAAACTGCCATAACTTCGTTGATAAATTTCATTGTTTTGATAGAAATGTAAACAAATCTGACGTGTGCTAACGGATTATAAAACTCTAGTTTATAGACAACTATCTTTTTATACAACCGGCCCCATGCAGGTCATGACTGTATTATACTTTTCTTTCTTTTGCAGTCCAAGTAAATGTCACGAAAAAGACCAAATATAACTGCCGAGTATACGACAGAAGGCACGCGTGCACATACTGCGGGCTGTTGTGTGCAAAGATCGGGAGACATCTGCTTACAAAGCACAAGGGAGAGGAAGAAGTTGTCGGCCTTGGGACATAGAAAAAACTCGTCCGAGCAGAAAGCAGTATTGACCAAGCTTCGTCTCCAGGGTGATTACCACCACAACATGAATACACTGGCGACGGGTGAAGACGAGTTAATTACTGCAAGAAGACCAGGGCAGGACGAGACGAAGAAAAACGTACAGGACTTTCTTCTCTGCGAGTTTTGTTCGGGGTTTTTCCGCAAGTTGGGCTTGTGGAAGCACCAGGCTTCATGTCAACATAAAACCCCCGAGTCATCTCACCAACACAGCAACAGACAGGTGCAGCAATCAGCCAAACTGTTGATAGCTCCTATACTAACAGGGAGCGACAACTCAGTGCTTAATAAGATCCTGTGCTCAATGAATCACGGTGTGATTGCAGATATTGTGAGGAAGGACGACCTAATAAAGATGCTTGGGGCATTTCGTTTAGAGAAAGAGGGAGAAAGGGATCGCCAGTTGGTCTCCCAAAAGATGAGGGAACTGGGTCGCCTCCTACAACAGTTAATGGTCGTGGAAAATAATGAGGCGGTCCAGTTGTCCGACTTCATAAAGCCGGAGAAATTTGATATAATAGTAAAAACTGTTATGGAGACCACTGACTTTATGCCGCCAAATCTTAGCCAGCAAGAAGTCAACATCCCATCACTCGCACTAAAGCTCGGGCATTCTCTATTGAAGTGTGCTACACTTCTTCACAATCAAGCGATTCGTGCGAGGAATGACTTGGTGGCAAATGAGATAAAATACTTTCAAAAATTGATGAGGTCGGAGTGGGAAGATCTCGCATCACTCCTTTCCACATTGAAAGAACGGAAGATGAATGCTGTACAAGTCCTTCCTCTGGCAGAAGATATGCGAAAGCTGAGAAAGTTCGTCGAACAGGGGATAACTGAAAACTCCAGGCAACTGAAGCTATCCCCAACGTCCAAAAACTGGACCGCACTTGCGAGGCTGCTTTTGGCGAGGGTGGTGATGCTCAACAAGAGAAGATCTGGAGAAGCATCGAAACTATTGCTTAATTCCTACCAAGGAATACCAGAGTGGACAAAGAGAGCCACGTCAGAGATTCTCTCAAACCTAACTCCATTAGAGCAGCGGCTATCGCAGCGGTAAGTAAACATAATCTTATACTATTAACGGTTCACATATTATTTTGACTTCCCATAGTGACCGAGACTGGTCGTCGACACAATTAGCTCTATCCCAAGCTCTTTGTAAGTTTGCATGGTGATAAAACATACAATAGTTTTTAACATATAAAGTTTTGCAGTAATAAATTCACGTGGTGTCTCCAAAAACAAAAGTATTATAGCTCTATCCTGTTCGCATGAGATAGTTTCCTACAGACTGTTATTTTAAAATATAAAGCAACCAGGCCCGACGCTACGGGGGTGAGGGAGCCTTGCATTGCCGAGGCTACCCCCTAAAATCGTAAGGTCTCTATTATTACTACGGCGAACCCGTGGTTGGAATATACAGCGGCTGTATTATTTAAATCATGCGTAAACGACAGAAGTTCGCACGGATTCTGAAAGCCTGGAATGTGATTTCGACGATTTGTGTTAGCAATGTTTTGGTCAACAGGGCTAATATCTAGTTGTTTATTGCTCGGATTACTTCTGGCGTTTAGCGATGCAGTAAGCGACAATGAATTTGGCGAAGAAGGCTCGTGGGGAAGCAATTCGAATAAAGACCTTCCTAATTTTAACATTACTATCAATAAGAATGTGTTACATTTTTTTATAACATAGCATTTTAAATTCTGAACGCTGATTGGCTAAGAGCCGTGTTGATATAACTCAATGTCAACACGGAAACGTCGGAAAATTTCTTTCTTTATGTTTCTTTGTGCTATATTATAAAACAAATATAAAGCATTTTTTCCGTATTGATATATACAGTTATATCAACACTCGTGGAGAATGGGAAAACTCGAAATTGTGTGAAAACACTCCGCCCTTAGGGCGTCGCGTGTTTCCACACAATTTCTCGTTTTCCCAATTTCCACTCGTGTTGATATAACTGTATATCAACACGGAAAATGTTTTATATTTGTTAAATATGACATTATATAGCATGTATATTCCCGATAAATCGTCGCGACGCAGCTGTAAGCGACGTTTATTTATAGTGAATCACAATATCTCATTAATTAATAGAGCTGTATATAAACCAACGGGCAGATAAGTAATGAAAGTATTTTGTGCAGTGTAATATGTTTGTAGTGCGACATGCGTGAACATGGATGACGCATTGCGCTGTTGGTGTGCTGGTTACACTTTCGTGTGACCACAGTTAACAGAATGAGACCTATATATTAGCTTTGGTGTGACACATGAACAACATAAAGAGAATGTATGTATGTCTATTGTCTGAAGGGCGAGTATTTCACACAATTTCGAACTTTTACGAGCGTTTTATATAACTCTATATCAGCATTAAACATTCTTCTGTAGTTCTGTAAAAACCTTCGCAAGGACTCAAGATTTTCTAAAAAAAAGTTTTAAAAAAGTTTTTGAAAAGTTTTTAAAAAGTTTAAAAAGATAAGTTTATTTTGTCAGATTTTCAAAAAAGTTAGATTAGGGTTACGGGTTAGTGGTTAGTGTTAGGAGTTAGATGCCGCGAATTTATCATTATGATCATACCTAATTTTAAGAATTTTTTATCACTGCACATTTTTGTGCAAAATTTAGCCGAGCACTAGAAGCACGCCCTAGAAAATTTCTGAACACACCCTTATAATGTGTAACAACAAAGCAGGCTACAATTCATATTCAAAAATGCCAAAACGAACATACACTGCACAGCTCTCAGGGAAATTTGGGGACCCAGGAGAAAGTTTGACTTGCGGGCTGTTGTGATTCCATGTTCTACAACACTATGATTAGGGGTCCGGAGGCATCCCCCGGAAAATTTTGAAATCCATTCTCTGTCGGGAGTACTCCGGATTCTCAGAACACTATAATGGAATGGAATAGAACACGGTCTGAACTGTTCTGACAACCACTATTTTTAAGCATAGGGGCAGCGAGGCTGAGCATGATATATATAATTATTATATACACAAGGTCTGGATATGAGGTATTCTGCAATCTGATTGGTTCTCTACTAGCAGGATATTAGCTCCTATCCTGCCAGTAGAGAAAAACAAAATGGCGGCTCAAACTGAATTTCCGACGTTTGCAAACGAGAAAACGGCAAGTTGTTCGCTTTTTATAGCTTTTTCAAGATTAAAAACACAATAAAAAACTCCCACAAATTGTTTACAGGTTAGCAAATTAATTTTTAAAATTTAAAATGGTTAAAAATATATATTTTTGAAAAAATAATCGGCCGAAAGGGCGAAGATAAAAACATAAACAAAGTAGAAAAATATTGAAAATATTCGAAAAGCAAAGTCTGTGAATTCAGACCTTGTGTATATAATAAAACAGTTATTCCACTCACTCTCGTCTAATATGAACGATAGTCGATTCGGCGCTACGCGCCTCATCGGCTATCAGCTCATATTCGACTCGAGTTCGTAGAATAACTGTTAATTATTCATGTGAGGTCAAAGTTATTTGCCGATCAGCTAAACTGAAGAGAATAACAATATATAGGTCTGAATCATTCTCGTACCCAGAGCCCTTCTTACGTGCGTTCGACCGAGCGCGACGAGGGGCTCTGGCCAAATCCATATCAAACTGGCATCTGATTGGCCATAGTTCTAATACCGGATATTGTTCTCTTACCACGTTTCTATGGTATCCGGTTATGGATTTGGCCAGAGCCCCTCGTCGCGCTCGGTCGAACGCGCGTAAGAAGGGCTCTGGGTACCAGAATGGGTCTGAATACGTTAGCCTAACCCAGTTCCATACCCTCTTCTGACAGCACGGCGAGCGGAATCCAATAATTGTTTTATTATACATAAAAGTATATAAAGATAAGTAAATAAAGTCTATAAAACTGAGACTTGCGACGGTTAGAAAAATGCAAAAAAAACAATTTAGTAAAATAACTAAATACATGTTATGAACTATGAAGATAGTTTTGTATTAAAACTACTACAGGGCTATTAAACTGTCTGAAACAATCTAAAACTAACTTGCGTCCGATATTTTGCCTTTTTGGACACTAATTACTTGTTGGAAAACAAAGCGTGTCCGAGTTTAACAAAGTAACATCGGTAGAGTTCGAATTTTAAAACAAAGTTTACAAAACTCACGTAACTGCAGTTGCCATGGAGACGATGACATTTCGATATAGCGGATTTTTCTTCTTTAAAGTAACTTAACTCTTAAACGAGTTTGGTGATCCCAATTTTTTATTTCATAAAATTATTTATATTATAAAAATTTGACTTTATTTGACGACTTTAAAAAATCTCAAAAGACTAAAATTTTTCTAAATTCAAAGGACTGGTTTTGCTCGAATTATTTTGAGTTATGCAATCTTATGCGTGTTGGACGTAATTAAAACAACATATTTTGTTTACAACTTTGAGAAGGACAGATAATTCCTTCTAATATCCTTAGTTCTGGATCAATCTCTATAAAATTACAAGGACGTTAATGTTAAGTCTTTGGGCTATGTCTCTGGGCTGAGAAATAATTGGTTATATGCGATCAAAATGTTTTATACAACGATGTAAAACGGTAATCTATATGTAATGGATCAGCATTTAAATTTCCAACACAGTTTCTGAGATGTATAATTCAAGAGATAACTTATCATTGCTTTTGAACTATTACATCAGTTGGTGTTATACTGCATGTGCGATAAGCAAATATTATTGGAAAGACGGCTTCCATATACGTTGAAATCGCCAAATAAACAGCTCATGCGCACATTTCTCCACTTCGTAGTAAGTTTACAGAGCATATTTTATACTTTGGGACTGATCTCTTTGATGTGAACATTTATTCTTATAGTTTAAGATTAAGATTGATCCTGTCGTAAGTGTTCTACCAGCAACCAATTGACAGCATTTCATTTTCGCGTTGTCTTTGCCGTATTACCTTTGTTTTAAATACCTTGATCGCGTTAAAAGAGTTATTTTTAAGGCCAGCGACATAACCAAAAGACTTCGCATTAATGTCCTTGTGATTTTATAGAGATATCTCTAGAACTGAGCTGAGGATTTTGGAAAGCGTTAACTGTACTTCTCAAAGTTGTAAACAAGATATATTGTTTACGTCCAACACGCATAAGATTGCATAACTCAAAATGATTCGAGCAAAACCGGTCTTTTGCTAAATGGAAGACTGGTTAATAGAAATTGGTCCTTTGAGTGACATAATCGTGTATCGTCATCGATCCGTGTCGTTGAACAATGAAAAATTTGTCGTGAAATTATTGAAGGTAAAATAGCATTTTGTGAGAAAACTGCGGGTCTACAGAGTGGGGACTTTCGGATTTGAACTCAGCGTGCTTGAAAGTGTTAGTTCCTGTCAAAATATTTCAGATCTAAGACATGCTTAATGAAAGTGAACGATATCGGGTCCGCACAACAACACACGGACTATCAAGATTTAAGGTCGCTAATATTCTTGAAAGTTTTCTAAACAATTTTCTGACCAAAGGAGCTCATGGCCCCAAAGATTTTAAGACAGGAAAAAACAAGGACTGTGAAATTATGATTTGTTCCGTTTCGCGAAACATCTTAGGGCGGCCCTGACTATTTAAACCAAGACTTACAGTATAGTAGTACGAACTGCCGAACCGAGACCACTTCGACTCGTCTACGACTCGTCGAAATGGTCTCACTTCAGCCGTTCCTCAGCTAATTTTGATGACCAATTTTTTTTTACAGAAGTACAGTGGAATCGCTGTTCTAGCGCTATTCTGAAACGTTTTTCGTTGTACTTATCTGGGAGCTTCGGGATCGCTTTAGCGGTCACGTAGCTCCAGCTGAGACTCTAATATGATCATCCGAGGTGTGATTCTAGAGTTCTTTAATATCACGCGATTTGCTTATTCTGAAGCCTCATCGACAACTTTTATTTTCTCCTTGTGGTAACATAATGGGGTATGCCTCTGCTGTTCAGTTGCTTGATTCCCATCATGTTTTTCACCTTGTGTAGTCACCTCAATCTTAATATCATTGGATACAGAGAAATTTATATCACCAACCTTTCCATTCTTTCTTAACCTCTTACAACAACCACATACCTTACCTAGACATGAGAAGTATGAGCGCCACTCTGACATGATACTTTATGATACAACCCATGTTTACCCTCCATTAGGTCCTGAGTACAACAGTGACAATTGAAGGACATATCCATGCTCTTTGCAGTGGGCATAGATTGTTCAGGCTTGACTATCACACACCATGCCATTGTATTGTCAACCAACTCAACTTGCCCACCAATGTAATATTCAGAGTTCCCTTTGAATACATAACAAGCGGTACTTGCACCGTCACTCTGATATGTACCGAGGAAGTAGCAATGCTGAAGCCTAGTCAAATCGATAGTTCCAAGGACAATATCCTTTTTCTGCTGTGCGAATTTACCGTTAGCCTGCTTCACATAGATTGACACACGTAGAATCAGTTCTAGGTTCACATTAGTGATGTCCGTGAGAAGGGGAGCATCAGACTTAATATTAATTGAGTCCAAGTTAATGTTAGTTAGATTGTTAATAGTATCAGTTCTCCATGAAGGTGGAATCTGATCGTGACAGTAAGCGTGATACCTCGTGTCAGCAAGTGCAACTCCACGATAACCCCACACCCACTGTGCCACCTTGTGATGCCTACTCTCAACGTACTTTCCACTGGCCATTGTACGAGAAAAGTTGCTTTCCACCCACTGCTTGTTCACAGCATCCTTCGCATTAGTGGGATCACGCAAGTTAACAATATCACTTGAATCTCCCATATTAATATCACCTTCCACCAGACCGCCTACCTTACTCATAAACTTGTCCGTAACCCACCCTGTGTTAGGTTCAGATTCCCTATTGGGGTTAATAGGTGAAGACAATCTAAGCGTCTCAATGGTGTGCCCACCCATGTCAATACTACCCGTCATCGTGAATCCTCCCGTATTTATTGTACTACCACTTACATGATCAGTGACCTACTTCTTAGAAACAGCAGACCCGTCAGTTGTTGGATTAGCCACACGAGTTATCTCAAAACTGTTAGCATCAAGGTTACTTGCTAGCGTACCACCATCACGCTTCACAAATTGTTGTCCCCAAGTGTCCAGCGTCTTACTTGATAGTGCAGCTGTGTCTCCCACAGACCCCCCAGCAAGTCCCACCACACTATGCCCTCCCATGTCAATATTGCCTGTCATCGTGAAGCCACTATTAGTAAGAGAACTTCCACTCACATGATCAGTGACCCACTTCTTATTCACGACTGAATTATCCGTTGTTGGGTCAGCTAGGTTTGTGATCTCATGGTTTTTCATATCAATGTCTCCAGCAATGTCAAGTCCAGAGATAGGTCTATTCATAACCCCAGTTAGGTATTCCAGTGTTACGGCAGACCTATTTGTGGTAGGATTAGTAAGAGCCCTTATCTCGTTAAATCCCATGTTAAGATTAGCAGACATCGCTCTGGTACCATCCAGCGGGAGATGTTTTATACCTTGAAGTCTAACGTAACCCAGAGTTGCAGCATTCTTTTCATCACTACCAGGCTTAAGGTCTGATATCATATTACCGCCCATATTAATGTCTCCAGACATTGTAAACCCAGCTGGTTGAATTGTAGCAGAAGCCTGTTTAACGATCTCATCATCTACCCACTTTTTGGTAACAGCTGATGTGTCATTTGTAGGAGCACCCAGACCCTTCACCTCATTTCCATCCATCTCAATGTCACCATTCATGGTAAATCGATTTTTATCAACTCCACTTCCACCTGATATGTCAACATTAATTTTACCGCCATCATATCCCTGATAGAGAGCCATCTTATGGAATACACATTGTTTTACATTACAGTCCTCAGGAGAAGGAAAACAGCAGATGCTCCGATAACAAATCCAACCAAAACATCGCTACCTGAGGATGCAACCGTTTTGTGCCGTACAACAGGCGCACCACTAACAGGAAGAGTAGTGGGCACCTTCTTCGAAACCTTTTTGGGAACCACTGTGTTTCCCTTAAGGGTATCAAGATGTTGCACAGGTGAACTATCCTGAAGCTGTTTCTTTGGAGGGTAAGGTTGTTTGACTCCAACATAGTTTAGTTTAGTATTAATCCCAAAGGTAGTCGTCTTTGTAGGACTTGAGAGTATATTATTATATCCAGGAATAGGCGTTTCAAGAATGATTAGCCTAGAGGGAATCGGTACTATGTTAGGATTGATTGCCATATTCAGTATCACATTAGTGTCCCTTATAGCTGTTCTCATATTGCTAATAGTAACGTTCACACTAGTCTGCACCACGGTGTCATTAACAATTCTTCTAAAAGCCTGCTGCGTTTGGAGGGACTTACCTAACTGACTACTGACAATACTCCACCTTGTTTTAACTTGAGCTCCCAACACAGAATAAACATAACTTTCCACACTATCCATAAGCAACTGTACTCCGACCTGTGTGATACCGTCCGACTCATACGGTATGAAGTGAAGATGATCGGAATTCGAGTAGTTTACCCATCCAGCTTTCACGTATGTGTATTTTTTATTTAAACATATATATTATTAACTTTTGCTCAAGAGCACTAGGCTCATCTAGGGGCTTACGTTACATTTGCTATTACATTAGACTAGACAGACATATAGTTACATTTACATTGATTTTACAAAGTTCAAGACAGACATATAGAAACACACATAATAAATTAATTAAACAACGAAAGATGATAGCTTTGACGAAATTAAAGAAAACGTTTAGATTCCCTAATATATTGTTGAACATACTCAAATACCACAGTATTGTCTTTGAGTTCTAAGTTAGATGAACCAAACATAAGTATATTCACTTTTTCATGTCAGATAAATGACACCAGCTATCACCATAAACTTGTGCAGCAGCCGAGAGTAAGATTGATCTTAGAGCAGCATACCGTGGGCATTTTAACAGGTAATGAGCTACTGTTTCACAGCCAGCACCACAAATACAGTC
>CACRXK020016736.1:0-11128 GCA_902702795.2 Paramuricea clavata | reverse complement strand
TCATCACCACCATCATCATCATCATCATCATCATCACCACCATCATCATCATCATCATCATCACCACCATCATCATCATCATCATCACCACCATCATCATCATCATCATCATCGTCACCATCATCATCATCATCATCATCACCACCATCATCATCATCACCATCATCATCATCATCATCATCAATAAACTAACATTTTTCTTTCCTAGCCAACTGGTCCATTCAATATCGGTGAGAATAAAGCGAGCGGGAGTAACGTTGGTCTTGTTCGAGCATTCGATGCAGACACAGGAGAAAATACAGATATCACTTTTACAATTACCGGTGAGTAATCGGCCTAATTTTTGCCAGAGACAGATTCATGGTCTCCCAGTGTAAGAACAATCCAGATGAACTAGCTTAGATCAGTGGCGAGGCTAGCCATGGCAACTGGTCATGCTATGCTGATAAACCTACATCTAAATAGGTTAAAGACGATACATTTCTAAATGTTTGAATAATCAGGGCCGTAGCAACTGGGGGTGGGGGGCTGTAGCCCACCCCCCTCCCCCCCAATAATTTGCTAATAATCATTCTTTTCTGGTTTAAATAATATACCTTTAAAATACTGACAATTGATTAATTTTAAGCAGCTACATTATCCATGACAAACTGCAAAAAATGAAGATATTACCCATACTTTCCTGCAACTTATCCAATATGTAGTTAATTAAATACGCCTTCGCCCATTTCGTACTACCAAATTGTAAGCAAATTGTAAATTTCGACATACAAAAACGCTAAATTGTAAATTTCGGCATACTAAAACCCTGTTTTCTGACCAACAGAATTTTGTCAAATCTTCCCCCAAAGTCCAGGAAATGGCATTTCAGAGAATCTAAATTTAAAAATTTCTTCGGCCCTCGCTTTCAGCCCCCCTCCCCCCAATCAAGAAGAGCTTCCTACGGCCCTGATAATGCAAATCATTAAAAATGTGCATAATATGACCTGTTGCTATCATGGCTGACTTCGCCAGTGGCTAGAGTAGTGTGATGTATACTCGCAATAGTTGCCATATTTAATAGATGGAGTATCCCTCAGTTGAATTTAACTTTCTTTACTTTTTTAAGATGGAGATCCTAATGGACACTTCGCTATTGGTTCATTATCTGGAATTATATCTACTACACAAAGTTTGGTGAGTTTACTACCTAAAGTTAGTTTACCTTGTATATTGAGACAAGGTAAACTAACTTATTTATACTTGATAGCTCTATCAGTTCTAAACCGTTCTCTCCAGAGGTCTAGTAAGAATAATCTGTTATTGATCCAGTGTTATTACAGGAGGAAAACCTAAACGAAACTAACTTTATTTATACTGGAAAGTTCTATCAGTTCTAAACTGTTCTCCCTAGAGTTCCAGTAAGGGTCATCTCTTATTGATCCAGTGTTACTACAGAAGGAAAGCGAGAGTCTGACTTTATTCTAAACTTAAATGTTTTTATCTCACTCTAGGATCGAGAAATGATATCATTTTATGACGTCATCGTAACAGCCAGCAACTCTCAGACAACCCCAATACTCTCAACCAACGTCACTGTTCGTATTAACGTCGACGACGAGAACGACAACCCCCCGGAATTTAATGCTAGTTCCTATCAAGGACGGGTGTCTGAGAACGCTACAGTTGGAACGGTTGTTGCTAGAGTATTCGCTAAGGATCGAGATAAGGTACCTGTGTTTTCAGGCTCGGTCTTTTCAGCCTTGGTGTTTTAAGATAAGATAAGATAAGATGGTTTAATGAACTCTTTGCAGTTAGAGACAACTGAATAGACAACTTGCATGTTCGACTAATTTTTTATTTAGGCAAAAAAAAGTAAATTCCCGTAAAGAACTTATTAAAATACGTAAAATTGCAAAATTTGGTTACGAAATGTTGTAAAATACAGAAAATATAGCCTTGCGAAGTTTGCATATTTTCAGTATGTTTGTATTACGTGCGGAAATTGTTACCATTTTTGAGCCGAAAATGGTAACAATTTCCACACGTAATACAAATATACTGAAAATATGTAAACTTCGCAAGGCTATATTTTCTGTATTTTACAACATTTCGCAACCAAATTTTGCAATTTTACTAATTTCATTATTTTCTTTTTAACTGTTGTGTTTTATTCCCTTCTCTTTACTTAGATTAAAATTTAGTCTAACATGCAAGTTGTCCATTACTGAGTTATTTATATAGTATTATAATAAATTTACATTAAAGTTGATAACTATAAAAATATTTAAAGGTAAAAAGGTTTTCGATTCTTTTAGTTTTACAAAACTTGCAGTTACAAACAGCTAAATTACTGAGTTATTTACATAGGCCTATTATGGTAAATCTACGTTAAGGTTTATAACTAGAAATATTTAAAGGTAAAAAAGTCTTCAGTTCTTTTAGTTTTACAAAACTTCTTGTCTCTATATAAAACAACGTCCCGCATTTCGTCTTAAAAAATGTTCGTGATCAGACTCGGCGCCTTCAGGCTTGATGTTTTCGGGTTGTATGATGGTAGCCTGAGTCGCCCTAGTAAAAGTTCCATCCGGTCAACTGCAAGTAATGTTTTCTCACTTATATTTTCAGGACGAAGCTGCAGTTATAAGATATAGCATTGTGAGCGGTGAACATTCCGGTAGAGTTGAAATTGATAGCCGTACGGGGATCTTGACCCTCAGCCAATCATTGCTCGAGAATGAATACCGGAATTTGGCCCTTATGGTGAACGCCACTGATAACGGAGATCCTCCAATGTCCTCTGTTGTCCCTGTTGTGATCTTAGTTGATGACATCAATGATAATCCGCCGAGATTTGACAAAAGACAGTACAGGTAAAATATGGTAATAGTGTATAGTAACACTGGATCAATAAGAGTTGATTCTTACTGTATGAACCTCTAGGAAGAACAGTTTAGAACTGATAGAGCTACCAGTATAAATAAAGTTAGTTTAGTTTTAGGTTTCCTCCTGTAGTAACACTGGATCAATAAGAGATGATTCTTACTGGACCTCGAGGAAGAACAGTTTAGAACTGATAGAGCTATCCAGTACCAATAAAGTTAGTTTAGGTTTCCTCCTGTAGTAACACTGGATCAATAAGAGAAGATCCTTACTGGACCTCTAGGAAGAACAGTTTAGAACTGATAGAGCTATCCAGTATAAGTAAAGTTAGTTTAGTTAGGTTTCCTCCTGTAGTTACACTGGATCAATAAGAGATGATCCTTACTGGACCTCTAGGAATAACAGTTTAGAACTAACGTTAACAGAGCTATTTGGTATAAATAAAGTCGAGAATAAAGTCCTTACGTGTTATAAACTTTTCCGCAGTGCAAGTGTTGGTGAGATGGCTAAAGTTGGGGATTCAGTTGTTCAAATGATTGCAGTGGATGCAGACTCGGAGAGTAGTGGAGCAACTACTTATGAACTTGTATCTGGTCACGGATTAAGTAAGTACCATTGCATTGGTGGTTTTCATGGCAGCAGATGGTGGTCAATATCAGAAATATTGGCACACTGATAGGACAAGGAAAATTAAACTGCATCCCTCATTTGCATTTATTTTCTTTTAAATACAGAACTACTACAAATAATAGAGAATTTAAATTTGACATCCACTACCACTACATCTCACTAGTTTATTAAAGTTTTGATTGGTTAATCGTGTAGATTAAACGCATGTGATTTGTTATTTTCTCACTCTATAGCCTATCGAAGGGAAGATGGCTGTGAAACTTATTAGAATAACAATACAACTCATTATCTATGTTAGTCAACGTTTATTCATCAATCTGGTCGTTTCACCGTCACGTGTGTATTGTATTCAGTTTTCCAAATCCACCAATAGCAATTTCCAGTTTCCCTATTGTTCGAGTCACGGATAGGCGACTTTCTTAAAACATTGCTATTGGTTAGTTGCGCAAGAATACAATACACACGTGACGGTGAAGGACCAGATTTATGAATAAACGTTGACCAACATAGATAATGAGTTATATTGTTATTCTGATGAGTTTCACAGCCATCTTCCCTTCGAAAAGCTATCCTGACTCTAATAGCTGTTGTTCTCCTACAATTACAGATGACTTCAGGATTGCATCCGATACTGGATGGATCAGTGTAAACAAATCTCTGGATCGAGAAACTGTGGCTGAATATCGTCTCAATGTTCGGGCGTCTAACCTTGTTCAACACAAACGGCGAAAACGGCGTCGTCGCCGCGAGGGTAGGTCTGAGTCGTTGCTAAGATGAAATTCAACATTTATATTCTATTTAAAACACGAGCAAAAGTGCTTTACAACAGCCGAGTGTTTTATATCTTATAAAGCAGGGACTGCGAGTGTTTGAAATGGCTTAAAAAACGACCCATCTGAGGAGTTTATTGGCGAAGTAATTTTAAAAATCAATGTTGTCAAAGCCGAGAAAATCAAAGCTAAAGTTTATGTAAATTAACGTGATTTTTTATCACATTTAAAAGCGCCGACACGGTGGTGATTGCCTTTGTCTTTTCCTCATAACAATAACCAACTATTTTCACTTTCATTTCAGCGATATTTTCTGACACAGTTGAATTGGTCATCAACATCGATGACGCTAACGACAATATTCCTATTTTTTCACCACTTTCCTATGTTGGAGGTAGGTAAACCTTTGTCAATCATAAATAATCTCTCAGCAGAAATTGGTTTAACCGTAAGCTTTTCTAGCGGCTGTTGGCCATTTGCATTATAGAGTAAATTTTGATCTAAACAAGTCTAGACATAAATTTCATCACAGCTTGAAAGAGCATCACAAAATTAGTAATATTCCAAAGTTTCGTTGCGAAATGTTGTAAAATGCGGATAATATAGCCTTGCGAAGTTTGCCGTTTTTCAGTCATTTTCTATTACAAACGGGAAATTGACAGCCCCAAAGGGTATTGGGTTGTCAATTTCCCCCGCGTAATGCAAAATGACTGAAAAAAGGCAAACTTCGCAAGGCTATATTATCCACATTTTACAACATTTCGCAACGAAACTTTGGAATATTACTAATTTTGTGATGATCTTTAAAGCTGTGATGAAACTTTTGTCTAGACTTGTTTAGGTCAAAATTTAGTCTATAATGCAAATGCCATACTTTATATCATTTTGTGTAGGAGTGATACCAGGAGCAGATGTTGGAACATTAATTGTCAGTGTGATTGTAAGTCCACTTCTTCACTTTGTACTGGATAGCTATTTCAACTGTTCTCCCTAGGCTTAAATATCCAGTGTTACTGCAGGAGGAAACCTGAGTACCCAGAGAAAAGCTGCTTTGTTTGGTAGAGTCAAACTGGAAGCACTCTTCTCACATGTGACTGAAGTGAAATTATAATCAGACAACAGATATCGCAGGAATTAAACCTCAGTCACAAGTCACAGAGAAGAAAGACGCTTGTGACGACCACTGTATCACTCGTTAAAACTGTTCACTATTACCATCGATTCTCATGAATCAATAATGAATCTTTACAATTCCTTGTTGTACAGGCGACGGATGCAGACGATGGTATAAACAGTCAACTTGCCTATAATATTACTGGCGATAAGAAAAATCGGTTCCACGTGAATGCTATTGGAGGTGTGGTCTCAACAGACGTTGCAGTGGGTAGTGCAGGAACTATGTATAATCTGAATATCACTGCCACAGATAACATCGGCCTGGGTTCGACCTCACCCCAGCCGGCAAGTGTCAAGGTAATGGTCAGAAAATGTGAATCGTCATGATTTGGATATGACGTAGCTATCTCTACGAGAGTATCATTGAAACGTTGGATCGTGACTGTAATTTGTTCAGGGATTACATTCATTTACTTAAACCAGAGTAAAGAAACATGTCTGATATTATACCTGTTTGCATGAAGACACTAGACTGGAGTGTTGAAACGTTGGACCGTGAATGTAATTTGTTCAGGGATTACATTCATTTACTTAAACCAGAGTAGCGAAACAGGCCTGATATTGTACCTGGTTGCATGAAGACACTAGACTGGAGTGTTGAAACGTTGATTCGTGACTGTAATTTAATTGTTCATGGATTACATGAATTTACTTAATTTAATGACACTACATTGAAGAGTTGAAACGTCCATGGGTCGTGAATGTAAATTCATTTACTTAAACCATGCAGAATATCTAAATATATCTCATATTATACCTGGCGATTCTCTCTCTTCTCTAGATTTACGTTCTTTCTCGTGATGAACAAGCTATCTTATTGGCTCTTGTCCACCCTGATATGATCAAAAATAATACCAAAGAATTTATAGAGTAAGTACATGAATAGCGGGGAAAATGAAACCGGAAAGAAAGCTTAGAATTCCCCCAGATGATGGACTAATTTAATTTCTCTTTTTTTTTCAGTATGCTGAACAATATCACAGGAGGTCAGGCGTATATCGATAAAATAAACAAGGTTTCTGAACGAAATGGTAGTGGTGTTATCGTAGTGGGATCTGAAGTCATATTTCATGTTGTGAGAAATTACACCATCCTGACCAGCGATGAAATAATAAGGTTACTGTTTCATATAGTTGTTGACAAAGCTATCAAAATAAAGTTAGTTTAGTTACACTGGATCTATCAGAGATGATCCTTACTGGACCCCTAGGAAGAACAGTTTAACAGTAGAGCTATCCAGTATAAATAAAGTTACTTTAGTTCAGGTTTCCTTCTGTAGTAACACTGAATCAATAAGAGATGATCCTTACTGGACCTCTAGGGAGAACAGTTTAGAACTGATAGAGCTATCCAGTATAAATAAAGTTAGTTTAGTTTAGGTTTTCTCCTGTAGTAACACTGGATCAATAAGGAATGTCCTTACTGGACCTCTAGGGAGAACAGTTCAGAACTGATAGAGTTATCCAGTATAAATAAAATTAGTTTAGTTTAGGTTTCCTCCTGTAGTAACACTGGATCGATAAGAGATGATCCTTACTGGACCTCTAGGAAGAACAGTTTAGAACTGATAGAGCTATCCAGTATAAACAAAGTTGAATTGATCTGCTCATTACTCAATCTTTAATCACTAGCACTGTAGAACTCCATCGTCATTTGCTGGACACACTCTACGCGAAATGGCACGTTCAGAAAGTCAGCAAGATACGGCACGCTCGTGGCGATGACGATGATGATCTTAAAGACTGGGAAATAGTGTTGATCGTTCTCGGAGTGCTACTGGCACTCACTCTCCTCTTCTGTTGTTGCTACTGTCTCTGTTGTGGGTACAAGATTTTAAAATTTTGATTTATTTGAATTAAGAAGACATTGTTTGATCTTCAACCGATCAAAGTGGGGTTTGGGTGGTACAGGTGTCAGAGCTGGTGCCTTTAATCTCTGAAATCATGAGTTCGACTCTCTTTCCGGACTCAAGACATTGTGAAAAGAGTCAGTCAACGCTCTGCCGAAAGTCGTGGGTTTTCTCCGGGAACTCCGGTTTCCTCTCACAGAGAATGCGCACAGGATGGGTTTAAGTCATGATCAAATCAATACTTTTTTAATCGATGAACTTCATAATTTTTAGTCTATTGTTTTGTTGAATATTGAGTGAATCATTCTTTTATTTATAAAATAAATGGATTAGTTAGGCAACTGATTTGTTGATGTATTGATTGCGCTATCGGTCGCCCATCGATCCACCAGGAGATCGATGTATTGATCGACTATTGATTTATTGATCATCTTTCTCCTAGATGGAAACGTCAGTTCAGCGACGATGCAGGAGAGAGTCAGAGGAGAACATTCTTCACCAATTCCCCAGTGTACGTCTTAAAAATGTAATTCAATAATTATCATTTTATCTGCAGGAAAAAGTCTTACAGATCTAGCCTGCTCTCAGGCTCTCAAGGTGGAGCCTGAGAGCCTGCTCGCAGGCTATTACAGATCCATTCCTTCCGGTTCAAACGACTACAGTACTGCAAACTTCACAAATGTCGACACTTATAGGATCAAGAGCATCATACAACCAAACATCTCTCGTTTCTGTTTATTCTCTTCCAAATTAATTAAATTAATTAATGTAATAATGTTCGACAACTACTAAATTATTATAAAAATGTAGTGCCAGGATACTCGCCACACTCTCCCCAATACACCTTTCCCCTTTTGAGTGAAATTTTTTTCAAGACAGGTCTAGACAAAAATTTCATCACAGCTTGAAAGAGCATCACAAAATTAGTAATATTCCGAAGTTTCGTTGCGAAATGTTGTAAAATGCGGATAATATAGCCCTGCGAAGTTTGCCGTTTTTCAGTCATTTTGTATTACAAACGGGAAATTGATAATCAGACGATCAAACTGTGACGAAATTTTTATCCAGGCATATCTAGATCAAAATTTCATTCATAAGGGGAAAGGTCTATTACGGCAAGTCCTTAATAATTACATCTAAATCACGTTAGTATTAGACAAGACTGTTACATATAATGGAAAGAATGAACATTATTTTCTCATTCTGATAACTACAGCCTGGTGAAACCCTGACATTACCTTATTGATTTTTAGGACTCGTCAAAATGTAGACTCGACTTCAAGTGATTCAATCCAATTCTACAGTTCCCATCCCAATAATGATCCTTTTAAACCGCCAGGGTAAGCAATTTTATAAAAAATGTTTTTTGTCTGTAGGGTGTAGGTGGTGAGTCCAGGTTCGATTCTTCATGTGAGAAGAGTGCTCCCAGTTTGACTCTACCAAACACAGCAGGTTCTCTCCGGGAACTCCGGTTTCCTCCTGTAGTAACACTGGAACAATGCGAGATTGTCCTTACTGGACCTCCAGAGAGAACAGTTTAGAACTGATAGAGTTATCCAGTTTAGTTTAGGTTTCCTCTTGTAGTAACACTGGAACAATAAGAGATGATCCTTACTGGACCTCTAGGAAGAACAGTTTAGAACTGATAGAGTTATCCAGTTTAGTTTAGGTTTCCTCTTGTAGTAACACTGGAACAATAAGAGATGATCCTTACTGGACCTCTAGGAAGAACAGTTTAGAACTGATAGAGTTATCCAGTTTAGTTTAGGTTTCCTCTTGTAGTAACACTGGATCAATAAGAGATGATCCTTACTGGACCTCTAGGAAGAACAGTTTAGAACTGATAGAGTTATCCAGTTTAGTTTAGGTTTCTTCTTGTAGTAACACTGGATCAATAAGAGATGATCCTTACTGGACCTCTAGAGAGAACAGTTTAGAACTGATAGAGTTATCCAGTTTAGTTTAGGTTTCCTCCTGTAGTAACACTGGAACAATGCGAGATTGTCCTTACTGGACCTCCAGAGAGAACAGTTTAGAACTGATAGAGTTATCCAGTTTAGTTTAGGTTTCCTCCTGTAGTAACACTGGATCAATGCGAGATTGTCCTTACTGGACCTCCAGAGAGAACAGTTTAGAACTGATAGAGTTATCCAGTTTAGTTTAGGTTTCCTCCTGTAGTAACACTGGAACAATGCGAGATTGTCCTTACTGGACCTCCAGAGAGAACAGTTTAGAACTGATAGAGTTATCCAGTATGAATAAAGTTAGTTTAGTTTAGGTTTCCTCCTGTAGTAACACTGGATCAATGCGAGATTGTCCTTACTGGACCTCCAGAGAGAACAGTTTAGAACTGATAGAGTTATCCAGTTTAGTTTAGGTTTCCTCCTGTAGTAAAACTGGATCAATAAGAGATGAACCTTACTGATCCTCTAGGGAGAAAAGTTTAGAACTGATGGATCTATCCAGTATAAAAAAAGTTAGTTTAGTTTAGGTTTTTTCCTGTAGTAACACTGGATCAATAAGAGATGATCCTTACTGATCCTCTAGGGGGGAAAGTTTAGAACTGATGGATCTATCCAGTATAAAAAAAGTTAGTTTAGTGTAGGTATTTTCCTGTAGTAACACTGGATCAATAAGAGATGAACCTTACTGATCCTCTAGGGAGAAAAGTTTAGAACTGATGGATCTATCCAGTATAAAAAAAGTTAGTTTAGTTTAGGTTTCCTCCTGCATGTAGTAAAACTGGATCAATAAGAGATGAACCTTACTGATCCTCTAGGGAGAAAAGTTTAGAACTGATGGATCTATCCAGTATAAAAAAAGTTAGTTTAGTTTAGGTTTTTTCCTGTAGTAACACTGGATCAATAAGAGATGATCCTTACTGATCCTCTAGGGGGGAAAGTTTAGAACTGATGGATCTATCCAGTATAAAAAAAGTTAGTTTAGTGTAGGTTTTTTCCTGTAGTAACACTGGATCAATAAGAGAAGATTCTTACTGGACCTTTGGGGAGAACAGTTTAAAACTGATAGAGCTATCCAGTATAAATAAAGTTAGGTAAGTTTAGGTTTCCTCCTGTAGTAACACTGGATCAACAACAGATGATCCTTACTGAACCTCTAGTGAGAACAGTTTAGAACTGATAGAGCTACCCAGTATAAATAAAATTAGTTTAGTTTAGGTTTCCTCCTGTAGTAACATTGGATCAATAAGAGATGATTCTTACTGGACCTCTAGGAAGAACAGTTTAGAACTGATAGAGCTATCCAGTATAAATAAAATTGGTTTAGTAACACCTCGTGTAGTAACACTGGATCAACAAGGGATGATCTTTAGTGTACCTCTAGGGAGAACAGTTTAGGATTGAAAGAGCTATCCAGGAAAATCAATTGTCGCCTAATTCATTTTTATCCTGGTGCGTTTCAGGACAATCACGAATCCTGTGTATAATGCTGAATTCGACTTAGAATGTTACGAAGAAAAGGTGAAATTTTACGAATTATTTTGAGGTCTATGCTTGATACCTTTGTTCCATTTTAAACTTAAGCCTGGTTGACACTATCAAAGTTTCTGTGATCACAGTAGGAATTTTGCATGGGTAAATTTTAAGTTTCGAAAGATTTGTAAGAAATGTTTGAGGGCTAACGCCCGTATTCTAAAAGCTCACTCACACTCAATGAGTGGAGGTTCAATCTGAGGTTCTCTCGAGTGTCATTGCTGTTTTTGAATAGCTGGATGGTTAGTGTCGCACCTTACTATGTCACTACTCATCCTCCAGCTATTCAAAAACAGCATTGACACTCAAGAAAAGCTCAGATTGAACCTCCACTCATTGAGTGTGAG
>CACRXK020016735.1:0-11128 GCA_902702795.2 Paramuricea clavata | reverse complement strand
ATATATACATTTTAAGACCTAACCAGGAACGACTGCGAAAAATGCAGCACAAGGTCCTCTGGTAGGAATTGAACCTACGGCCCTGCGATTCCGGTGAAGCGCTCTAACCAACTGAGCTACAGAGGCCAGCTGCTGAGCTTTAACCGTAAGTTCATGTATATTTAGGTAATCGGGTGTGCGGGTTGTGATAAGGTGGACTTCAATAATTTGGATTCTTGCACTTCACTTGCTGGAATTAATATTAGAATGTTAGGGTTTGTAATCCAAGTGAGAATATATACATTTTTAGACCTAACAAGGAACGACTGCGAAAAATGCAGCACAAGGTCCTCTGGTAGGAATTGAACCTACGGCCCTGCAATTCCGGTGCAGCGCTCTAACCAACTGAGCTACAGAGGCCAGCTCTTGAGCTTTAACCGTAAGTTCATGTATATTTAGGTAATCGGGTGTGCGGGTTGTGATAAGGTGGACTTCAATAATTTGGATTCTTGCACTTCACTTGGTGGAATTAATATTAGAATGTTAGGGTTTGTAATCCAAATGAGAATATATATACATTTTAAGACCTAACAAGGAACGACTGCGAAAAATGCAGCACAAGGTCCTCTGGTAGGAATTGAACCTACGGCCCTGCGATTCCGGTGCAGCGCTCTAACCAACTGAGCTACAGAGGCCAGCTGTTGAGCTTTAACCGTAAGTTCATGTATATTTAGGTAATCGGGTGTGCGGGTTGTGATAAGGTGGACTTCAATAATTTGGATTCTTGCACTTCACTTGGTGGAATTAATATTAGAATGTTAGGGTTTGTAATCCAAGTGAGAATATATACATTTTAAGACCTAACCAGGAACGACTGCGAAAAATGCAGCACAAGGTCCTCTGGTAGGAATTGAACCTACGGCCCTGCGATTCCGGTGCAGCAATCTAACCAACTGAGCTACCGAGGCCAGCTGTTGAGCTTGAACCGTAAGTTCATGTATATTTAGGTTATCGGGTGTGCGGGTTGTGATAAGGTGGACTTCAATAATTTGGATTCTTGCACTTCACTTGGTGGAATTAATATTAGAATGTTAGGGTTTGTAATCCAAGTGAGAATATATACATTTGTATATTCCCACTTGGATTACAAACTATTCTCATTTGGATTACAAAATATATACACAAAATATATACATGTACTATACATTTGTATATTCTCACTTGGATTACAAAATATTCTCACTTGGATTACAAAATATATACATGTATATATTCTCACTTGGATTACAAACCCTAACATTCTAATATTAATTCCACCAAGTGAAGTGCAAGAATCGAAATTATTAATTTCAAATGCCCCGCCGGGGCTAAGGTTCGAGTGGAAATACCCAACCCCCGGGATGTGCTTTACTTTTAAGAAAAAAACTTTTCATATTGCTACTATAAAATGGCTCATTGTGCTTATTCCTGTGCTTATTCCAGACTGCTTGTCAAATATTTACTTGCTAGAAGTAGAAATTTACTCTGACCACTGGATGAAGAAGACATTAAATAAGTACTGGTCAATAAATAGAAATGTATTTTATTTCATAGTATTACAATTTTATTTTTATACTATAAAAATAAAATATAAACATGCGGCATAGAATATGCAAATTCGAGGCAATATTATTGTTGAATCGGTTTATGTATAGGATTTTATAACAAATAGCAACTATAAAAGTTTGTACCTTGTCTTCACATCGCTTTATTCTGTTAGCCAATGCTTTTAAATTTACATATTTTAGAATCAGTTCCTTTCCTGGTAACTGCATTTCCAAATGAAATCATCGTGAGTAGTGAGTGCTGAGCAGGCCGTTTTACTATAAACAAATTTTAGGAATTGATAACAACTTTGAAAAATATATCGTTGCACATTCGGTCACAGTCGGAAAAATGTTTGTACCGTCGCTTGCGACTAACGATGAACAGTTGCTCATAAAAACATTCGCGTGATTAGAATCTTCAATGTTTGTCAAGAACAACAACACCTAATTGTTGTTTCCCATGTCACCATGTGTACAATAATAAGTAACAAAACTTTGTGTGGTCTGAACGTGTTGGGCTAGAGACCTACTGGAAACTTTTACAGGCTTTTTAATGAGAATAGAGAATGTTTAATCTGCAACTGTTCACCGTTAGTTGCAACCGACGGTATTTGACAGCATAAAATTGCCTGTGGCTGTGATAACTGATATAAATAAAATACAGTCTGGTTATACTGACTTGAGCGTGTCATGACAAACTCTTTATTGGAAAATTGTGAAGAAATAGTTGAATATAGAGGGTCGAATATCATACTTCAACTTGTATATATAGCTACAGTATCATTGGTACATAGCGTTGTGAAGACAAGCCTTTGCTTACCTTTCGCTTCAGCAGTCTTTTTTTCCATGCTTCTCTACGCTTTCCCAGGCGAGCTTCTCTTTCCTCAGCAGTCTCCTCGAGCAAACGTTGTCGTCTTCGCTAGCTCCCTCCTTTTCGCTAGACGTTCGGCTTTCTTGTCGTTTCCTTGCAGCTCTTCATTTGGCTCCATACAGTAGTCGATATCTTTTCAATTGGTATTTGATACCGTAATTGTTTTATTAAACTTTTTATAGAACAAATTGCTTTGAAAGCTGTCAAAGTGTTTTGCAAACGTACAAAATATTGCAGTGCAAAAAGCAAAATATTTTCATGAAGTATCTGTCAGTTGAAGTCGTCATTCGTCGTACAACAACAAATTTTAAATTTGACCAATCAGTGTTCGCTATTCATGACAGTCCGCCATATTTTTGAGATCAGTGAAGATGACCACCCACCGAAACACGCACAGTGACCCACGCCCGCGATATTTGATGAACTTCAGACTTCCCTAATGCTTTCGTTTCCCCGGGTGTAAATAGCCGGGGGGAATTAGTACCCTCGCACGGCGCTTCGCGCCGCCGGCTCGGGGATTAGCCAGTTTGTCGTCAATTGCTGGTCCCGTTTTGTCTGTGGTAGAAAATTCAGCAGCTAACTCGTCAAATGCACTCGATGTCGAATTAGGGTCTGGAGTCTGTAGATAATTTTCGATGGCATCCGACACATCGGGTGAGGGTTGATCACTATTTGCCTCAACATCGCCAGTGTTTGCCTAAGGTCGGGAGCGGCAAAGTACTCCTCAAACTGTCTGAGCATATCGTCTTTCATGACCGACGTAATTTCAGACATCATTGAAGCCATCGACTCTTTTAAATCAGTCGTATTATCTGTGGTCAAATCAACAGATTGTTCCGTGTTTGTTTGGTCAGTCATATTCACAGCTGAAATGAATTAATATTCACCATGTATAGTATGGCGTATTTGTCACGCTTCATTGGTACTCGTCTACAAGGAACTATAACTTTCTTCCCTTCAAGTGGCAAATAAAGCCTCAAATGTGGTAGATAGACGCAGGGAAACTATAACTTTCTTTCCTTTTATAGATTTTGCAATGGGAAACTAAAACTTTCTTTCCCAAATTCATCGATTCGATAAATACCTAAACAACCTGAAGCATGAACACAAATAAAGCAAATAAATTGGAAAATAATTACCTGAAAAAGTTCCCAACACTCGCGTCCAATTATAAATGGTCAACCAAGTAAGTAAACGTCTTCGTCTCACAGCTACACAACTTGTACTGACTCATGGCACAACACACAGCGTGCATCTCATGTTAACCGGAAGTACGTAACTACGGTTTGGTAGAATGTAAGTTTGTAATAATTTTTCATTTATATATGCTTTTAAGTAACCAGAGTCGCTAATGGAATGGTTTTTTTATTACAAAACGAACTTAAAAGGTCATGAATTATGCATATCCAATTTCATGTAATTTGATATTAAAAATTCCACCTCTGACCTCTTAATAAAAACTGGATGAAATTCGAAAAAAATCGGGGGGAAAAATTCCTAAAAATCTTTAAAAATCCTAAAATATTGTTTTCTTTTATAAATGAACTCTAAAAAAAAAAATTTTAAAAAAATTTTAAAAAAATTCTAAAAATTCTTATTTTTCCTTAATAGAACATCAAACTGAAAAAGATCATAATATACTTGGCAAAATGTCAAATAATCTTAGGGCTCCAGACCAGACACCTGGGGGAATCTACCGTCCCATAACCTGTGAAATGCTCGACATTGATATGTTCGCGGTGAACCTGCAGACCAACGACCCACGAACACTATCGACACTGATACAATTCGCCGGCAATACCGTCATGCTGTCAACCTCCAGAGGCAGAAACTGGCACCAGGAGGCATGGGATTATATGACCCTAACCCATAACCCTGTCATAACCCTAACCATCAACTCCCAACAAGTCAAGGAAGAAATGTGCAATTACTTCTGCACGAAAGGCCATGTTGTCCTCCCTTCCGCTGCAGGTGCACGTCATATGGTTATTGGGCACCCTAAACCCATCCCAACAGTGACTTTCGTAGAAGCGTTGGTAAACTCCGCCGTTCCATACATCTGTGTGACTAACTTTGGAATGAAGCAAGCCATTGCCAGCTTCCCAGATCTCCCAAGGGACCTCGTGCAATGTGACGCTGCTGATGAAGGCTACCCTGAATAGGACGTTTCATTCTCCAGGAGAACAGAGTATTTGTACATGGCCAAGGCATTACCACCAGTGCCCCAAAATGTTACCGTTGACCTTTACCTGTCCTAACAACTCTATCCTTCCAGCCCTTCCACAACCTTGGCGGCAACATTACCCTAACAATGGAAGACAGTATTATTGCACCACAAGCCCTGAAGATGTACAACGTCATGTGCCACCTCCTCAGAGCCTGTAATCCCTTTCCTCTCCCTGCCCCAAACAACACAAGGCAAGCTGCTCGAAGACTTGAACGGTTTACCTCGATCCTCCATGTGCTGACCACCAACCAGGAACACGTTGGGGCAATACGTGTAGAGTTGGGTGTTCGCCACAATCACCTGGAAGATGCCATCTCCATGGTCCTTCGCCCAAACGCCTTCACACTGGAGTTTTACGGTGTGAACATGGAGTACTACACTGTCTCGGTTCCAATTTACATAGGGAAGGCAACAAGGATTTTTGGACTGGCAAGGGCAATCCTCACCTGCGAAGGCGTCATGAGGCACCACGTCTCCAGGCTGCTGACGGATGCAGAAAGGAAGATCTTTGGTGATCTGAAGCTACTACTAGGATACAGGCATGCCGGTTACCACACCGTGGTCGGATTGTTCGACCCTTGGTGGCGAAACAACCTACCGGCACCACTACCGAATCCACCATGACGACCTCCTCCACCACCTGCAGCGATGAACATAAATGATGTCGTAATCAACAACCCCGTAGTAAACCGCAACCCAAACCAAAACCCGAACCCATCGGCAGAACAGATGGATAACATGCTAATTTTGATAGCCAGGGACAATCGAAGTCCTCGAGGCCAGCAAAGAATAAACTGGGCCAGGGTACATGCATCATTCACATGACGATACCCTGAAGACGGCCGCACACGAAAGACCAGTTAAAGAACAGGGTGCACACACTAGTAAACCGCAACCCGGACTTGCTTCAATAGTTATGTAATGATCTTAAATTTGTAAATATAGCAGAAACATTCTTTCAAGTTGTAAATAGTACATAATTCATATTATTAAAAAAATAAATAAATAAGTAAAAGTTGTTTAGAATAAAAAGATCTACCTTTTTTTTACCTTGGCTTTTTAAAACGCTGATTTCTCCATGAAGGAAACCTTATTCAGTTAAGGACATAGTAATGAAACTTGCTTAGAATTATAGGAACTACCATATAGAGCAAAAAATTTTTTTTCAAAAAATTTGCCCACCCAAGTGTAGACTTTGTGCCCACCCCTGGTGTATAAACTTTTTTCAAAATGTCATTTGTGACCTATATAGAAATGATCAGCGCATCGAGAAACGTATTTTAAACAGGGTGTGCAATTACATTTTTTTTCGGAAAAACGGATCCATACTCCCGTCTCCCATCCAAAATTTCATGAGTCCAGGTACATAAATCCGGTCTTTTTGTGGCATCAGTCGATCAAGATACATACTAAGGACTGGATTGTGGGTAATGGAGTCCGGACTGGAATGCGGATCCGTTATCCCGTGGTACCCCTCATAATCTGTTGTTTATTATAATCATTCCCCCTAAAGTTATACTTGTTGGTGTTTATCATGGAAAAGTGTGTGTATATAAAATGTGACATGGAAAAGTGTGTGTATAAAATGTATTATTATATATCAATAGTCAAAGTCGCATTTTTCTAGTGTTTTATTGGTCGAGAGCGTATCACGTGTGAGTGACGAAATTAGACCGTCTCCCTCGCAACAGCACGAGAGGGAGATAATATATTATCGACCGGCGAATAACAAAAAAAATCACGTGCGCCATCATGTGAAGATGCGACCTTTGACCATGCCTAAAAGCGCGCGATTTGTTAGCTATTTTTATATTTTCGTATTTTCAACTTATTTGTAAAAAGCGAATATGGAAAGGTTTGCCAGCAAAAATGACGTCGATATCGAGTCAATGCTGGCAGACAAGGACTCAAAGTCAACAAAAAAGGCAACTAAACAAGCTGTGAAAATACTAAGAGAATATTGTGCCGAAAAAGAACTTCCTACGGAGTTTGAAAATATAAACAAAGTAGAACTTGACAACCTACTCAGACATTTTTATGCTAATGCCAGAAAAAAAGATGGAACACTGTACAGTAAAAGCACTATGAACTCAATACGATATGGGCTTGCACGATATTTAATGAATGAAAAGAAAGTAAACATCGTGGAGGACGTATCCTTCGGTTCGTCAAACAAAGTATTTTCTGCATTACTCGTTGAACTGAAATGAAATGGCATGGCTAAAGTTAACCACCATCCAGAAATTACGAAGGACGACTTACAAAAGCTGTACTTAAGCTTCGATTTAAACACTCCTAACTAAAGGACTGCAGCAAAAATGTATGTTTGATATAATGTTTCATCTGGTCAGAAGGGGACGAGAAAACTTGCGAGAACAAACTAAAGACACGTTCGCGGTAGCTGTTGACTCGCAGAATAGAAGATACGTTTACCAGGCTGTCGACGAGCTCGATAAAAATCATCGGGAAAATGACGACCCCCAAGATTCCACAACAGATGGAAGAATGTACGAGCAACCGGGTGCACTATGTCCAGTCAAGTCATTTGAGTTGTATCTTTCGAAGCTTCATCCCGAGTTAAAATGCCTTTGGCAACGACCGAAGGAAGCAACAGCTGACAACTGCTGGTACTGTAACGTACCGGTCGGAAAGAATACCCTTGGCAACTTCATGAAAGACATTTCAAGAGCAGCCGACCTGCCCAAAGAGTACACAAACCACAGCATACGAGCGACGGCTGTAACCGTCCTAGACCACTCCAACTTCGAAGCCAGGCACATAATGCGAGTTTCTGGTCATAAATCAGAAGCGAGCATCAGAAGTTACTCACGTCGCCTTTCAGAAAACAAGCAAAGAGAAATTTCCGAAACACTTGGTCAGGCGTGTGGATTTCCTTCTGAAATTGAAGAGACAACCTTGTCTTCGCCTTCAGAAACCCGGCTAGAACTGACGTCCAGCCAGTACGAAAATGCATTGGATACAATATGCTTCTCTCCTCTACCAGGTCATTTGTTGCCTGGCTCACCGGTTCTTCACGCAACACAAACAAACACTCTTAAGAATGTCACATTTGCAAGTGGTGCATTCAATAATTGCAATGTAACCTTTAATTTTAATGGCAAGTAGTTTCTCTATCCTTGAATGACTGTTAATGACTGTTGTTTAGAGTGTTGTTTACTTTTTCAAATAAATTGGATGCTTTTTATTAAACATTTGATCACTTTATAAACTTTTGCTTTTAACTGTTTTAAGCAACTGTGTTTATTAAATTTAACGTTTTAACAATAAAGTATTTCATCTATTTACGTTCATTTGTTCTTTAATTTGTTGTTTCTTTGACTATTGATATATAATAAAACACTTATTTACTGAGACCTCGGGAAAGCAGTGTGTTTTGTGGACCCTCGGGTCCACAAAACACACTGTTTCCCTCGGTCTCAGTAAATAAGTGATAAATATGCTATGTGCCTGTATAGTTTTCTAAGGGCTTGGTAACTGCTGGGATCAGAACCTTTTATATTTCACTTGTTAAATCGCTTCATTTTCAACTGCACTTCCATGTGCTATCAAGGATGTATATCGCGTTCTATTTCTGTAATTTCAGCAAGTTTCAATCTTACTTTTGGCCATGAAATCTTCGGCTTGAAAAGGAGAATGCCAGCTTGTGGAAGTATTTTGAGAAAATTTCAGAACTGGATGGATACAAGAGAAAGTGCAACAGGTACTCTACATCACAAATAGTTTCTACATTGGGGAGGTGGCATATCACAAATTTAACATGACCAAAGGAGGGCAGATTTACCTCGCTCTTATTTGGTGAAACAGTGTAAAAATGATTTGAACAGTCTATTGGCTATCACCAGAACCCCAGATGTTGCAAAAGGAACACAAATGAACCCATAAATATGCTATGTGCCTGTATAGTTTTCTAAGGGCTTGGTAACTGCTGGGGTACCACATTGATACCATTTTGATTGTTTTGGTACCCCAGTGCATTGCATTATGGGATTTAGTGAAAATACTGAATAATATTATTTACATTTTACTTACATGTTCACAGATATCCTTACCAAAAACCTTGTAACAGCAGCAATAAACTGGGATAAAGAAGATAACTTTAACAGACGGCCTGGAGAAAGAGCAGATATGCACCTTGAAGCACTTATCACTGCAGTTAACAACTGTGGAGTGTGTTTTAAGGTTTGGGAGGGAGAAACAAAAGGTAGACCGGGGAGGAAGTGGAACATATGATTTCACCAGCCTGATAAAATACCTTCAAAAAGCTCCTGTTAAAATACCTTCCAGAAAAATTAGGTGTTATTAAGGCAGACTCGAGCAAGAATGCGATCAGTCAATCTCTGGAAGGTAAGTTAACATGTTGGTGGCATATGAGTTGCACAGTGGTATCAAGAAATTCACAGGGCAAGGTGAGTAATGACAAACACTACTTTATTTACTGTATACTGTGTACTGATGAAGTGATCAATACATGTATTTTACCAGTGTACATTATTCATTATTTATAGGCATTGAAAAGAACAACAATGACTGCTGAAGAATTCATCTAAATCTAACAAGTGGGATGCCGCTAAGGATATCCTCTTTGTTTACAAGAGAGTAGAGAGTAGAAAGCCTTCATTGTACACTAAGGATGTACCACAAGTGAAACGCCCAGTACTGGGACAACGACCTAAAGGAGAAGCGAGCGAAGCTTAAGAGTGTGCGTCTCTAAAAACCGCCCACTGACTTGAGGCTCGAAAAATAAATTTCTTCGAAACTTTTACCGTGAACTACATTTACTTTAACAACAAACAAATGCTGTTTGGAATTTTGAAAATATATTTAGTTTCAAAGTTTTAGTGATTTTTTGGTCTCGCACCGTCGCGGGAAAAATTCGCCGGCTAATTAAACGAAAAAATGGGCTGAATTTAATTAAACATAATTTCAAAAGTTTTTGTTCAAAATTTCTGATATTCACACCCAGCACCAGAAAACTATCATAATTTCATCTAAACTAACTTAGGTTTTCAATTACAGAGCATTTGTGACAATATTTAGCGACAAAGAGCACCATGTCAAGATACGGCTTTCAAATCCTACTATTTTCTACGTTGAATTTCTTAAAAGTGGGACCTAATTACATACAGTGACTAGTATAGTTGGAAAAAGGACACTTTGCAGTACTAAAAACCGTAATAAAACTGGTCTGCAAACGCGATTTGAACAATTGAGAGCGTTTAAAATTTGATACTTATTTATGGCCTTTTGTTTACATTTGAATGTTGCTGAGGTCAGACGTCTGAGTTCATGTCACTGCTAAAAATGCGCTGTAGTTCTGTCAAATAACCTTTCCTTCAAATAAGTTTATAGCACTATTGTACTAATCTATATTTCTTTATGTCCACCGTAAGTCGTTCCAAGGGATTTAAAATAATAGGCATGTTAAAATAAACAACTTGACCAAATCATAATAATCACAGTTAATGTAACCAAATTAATATGCTACTCGGGGAAAAGCCCGCATGCAGCGCAACTTCTACAGTATATGTGACACATGCTATATTTAGAGTTTGCGTTGCAGCATACTAAACTATTGCTTAGTTCGAAAAGTCTATAAATGTGCGAAGTTTAGTTCTGGAACCTTTCTGCGAAGTTGATCTTTGAATTATATGGCTGCAAAATTTGAGAGTAATGTTATCGGTTCAACTGTATGCGGAGGGTGTCGGGGTGAATCGGGTATTAGACGCTTAGAAGATTGTGATGAGAACATTCAAAACCATCTTTCAAGTTGCCGTTTGTCGAGATCTGGTTTTAGCGAGCGCGAGCTGTTTTCGAGAAGAGCGGAATTTTTACATGAAATATCAAGAGAAGAAATACGCTCTATGACAGTATGCCCAAACCACCGGTACAACTTGGGCCGATACTGGAGACCTCATCTAACATGCCAACATCCTTCTCACACTGCGCCTGCACGTCACTGCAAAGGAAAAGATGTCATTAACCTGGAAGCAGGGTTCTGCACAAATGTGAGTACAACAGGTAAAAGTGTTTTCTCTCAACAGGTAAACCATCGTCGCGGGTTCATAGACCCCGCTCCCTAGGGGGTCTGGGGCATGGTCCTCAGGAACATTTTGAAATTTTGTAGCTTGGGAATCAATGCCGTTTTTGGCATTTTCAGAATCAAACTAAGTACAAGCGGTTTATGGACTGATAATTAAGTAATTTTACACAACTTGTATACTAACGTTGTACTGAGAGCAAAGGTTTGCCATTTGTAAAGAAATGTATAGTTGCACTATATAAAGATACATAAATTAAACTTATGAACTATTAATGGCATCATATTGATATCAAATGATATCATTACTAATAAACAATAAAGTTCGAAACTCTAGCTTCAAACGTTTGCTGAAACCAACTGTAATTGTGTAATTACTAATACATGTGTAAGTCTAGGACACTAGG